>JAAAKG020148299.1:18293-32109 GCA_010014905.2 Druon quercuslanigerum
TCAATCACATTGTCATTTGTTTCCGAATTTTATGCTGTTCTAAAAATTAAGACAATCAATCGCATTGTAAGTTTTTTTTTATGAATTTCATACAATTCTAAAACATAAGTCGATCAATCACACTATCATTTTTTAATGAATTGTATGCAATTCCAGAACATAAGAATATCACTTAGGATGACATTAGTTTATTAATTTCAAACTGTTCTAAAATATAAGGCGATCAATCACACTGTCATTTGTTTCTGAATTTTATGCTGTTCTAAAAATTAAGATAATGAATCAATTGTTACTTGTTTATGAATTGCATACAGTTCTAAAACATTAAGACGATCAATCACATTATAATTTTTTCCTAATTTCATGCAGTTCTGAAATATAAGATAATCACTCAAATTGTTACATGTTTATGAATTTCACACAATTTTGTAATATAAAGTGAATAATCATGGTGTTATTTATTTCTGAATTTCAAGTATTTCTAACACATAAGACGATCATGCACATTGTTTTTTGTTTCTTTACTTTATTCCGTTTTTAAAAGACGATAAATCACACAGTCATTTTTTTCTGAATTTCATGTAGTTCTAACATAAGACGATCCCTTGCATTACATTATTTCTCTATTTTATGCAGTTCTCAATCATAAGACTATCAATCACACTGTCATTTGTTTCTAAAACATGAGCCGATCTATCACATTGTAACTTTCTTCTGAATTGCATACAGTTCTAAACATATGACGATCAATCACACTGTCATGTGTTTCTGAATTTTAGGCAGTTCTCAAAAGTAAGACAATGAATCAATTGATTCTTGTTTATGAATTTCAAAGTTTTAAGACATAAAACGATCAATCACATTGTCATTTTTTCTGAATTTCATGCAGTTCTGAAATAGAAGACAATCACTCATATTGTTACCTTTTTGTAAATTTCATATAATTTTTAAACATAAGGTGATTAATCACAGTTTCATTTGTTTCTTTTTTTTAAGAAGTTCTAAAATACCAGAAGATCAATGACTCTATTAGCCATTTCTGAATTGCAAGTAAATCACAGTGTCATTTATTTCTTAATAGAATAGAAATAGTTCTAAAACATGAGACTATCATGACTCAATAAGTCATTTCTGAATTTCAAGTAGTCCTGTAACATAAGACGATCAGTTGCATTGTTATTTGTTTCTCTATTTTATACAGCTCTAAAACGTAAGACGATCATTCACACTTTTATTCGCTTCTATATTAAAAGCAGTCGCGATAAAAGACGATTAGTCATATTCTTGATCAATTGCGTACAATTCTAAAACATAAGACGATCAATCACACTTTCTGTTGTTTCTGAATTTCATGTGGTTCTAAAATATAAGACAATCACTCACATTTTTACTAGTTTATCAATTCCATACAGTTCTATAACATTACACGATCAATCACATTGTCATTTTCTTCTGAATTTCATACAGTTCTAAAACATAGGACGATCCATCACACTTTCATTTGTTTATGAATTCGATGCAGTTTTAAAAATTAAGGCAATCAATCACATGGTCACTTGTTTATGAATTTCATACAATTCTACAAAATAAGACGATAAATCACACTATCATTTGTTTCTGAATTGCACACAGTTCAAAAAAATAGGCATATCACTCATTCTGCTATTTGTTGATGTATTTCATACAGTTGTAAAACATATGACGATCAATCACATTATCGTTTTTTCTGAATTTCATGCAGTTCTAAAATAGAAGACAATCAGTAATATTGTTACATTTTTTTGAATTTCATACACTTTTGAAACGTAAGGTGAATTATCGCAGTGTCATTTGTTACAATTTTTTTAAAAAGTTCTAAAACAGAAGAGGATAAATGACTCTATTAGTCATTTCTGAATTGCAAGTAGTTCTAAAACATAAGACGAATACTCAGATTGTTATGTGTTTCTTTATTTTATGCAGTTTTAAAACATAAGAAAATAAATCACACTCTCATTTGTTTTTTAATTTCATTTGGTTTTACAAAATTAAACGATTAATCACATTTTTACTTGTTTATGGATTTCATACAGTTCTAAAACTAACACGATTAATCACATTGTCATTTGCTTCTGAAATTCATGCAGTTCTAAAAATTAAGACCATCAATCGCATTGTAAGTTGTTTCTGAATTTTATACAATTGTAAAACATAAGACGATCAATCACATTGTCATTTTATCTGAATTTCATGCAGATCTAGAACATAAGAATATGACTAAGGATGGTACTAGTTTATGAATCACACTGTCATTTGTTTCTCAATTTCAATTAGTTCTAAAACATAAGACTATCACTTAGATAGTTACTTGATTATGAATTTTAAACTGTTTTACAACATAAGGTGATCTATCAGACTGTCGTTCGTGTCTGAATTTCGAGTAGTTCTTAAACATAAGATGATCACTTGCATTTTTATTTGTTTCTCTATTTTACGCAGTTTTAAAATATAAGACGATCAATCACACTTTCAATTGTTTCTAAATCACATGCAGCTCTAGAACATTAGACGTTCACTCAGATTGCTATTTGTTTATAAATTTGAAACTGTTCTAAAACATAAGAGGATCAATCACACTGTCATTTTTTCTGATTTTCATGCAGTTGTGAAATATAAGATAATCACTCATATTGTTACATTTTTGTGAATTTCATACAATTTAGAAACATAAGGTGATTTTATGGAGTTATAAAACATCAGACGATCAATCACACTTCCATTTTTTCCTGAATTTCATATATAGTTCTAAAACATATTTTTATTTTTTTATAAATTTCATGCAGTTCTAAAACATAATACGACTAGTCACATTGTCATTTGTTTCTGAATCACATGCAGTTCTAGAATATAGAAATATCACTTAGATAGTTACTTGTTTACGGATTTTAAACTGTTTTAAGATATAAGGCGATCTATCAGACTGTCGTTCGTGTCTGAATTTCAAGTAGTTCTTAAACATAAGACGATCACTTGCATTGTATTTTTTTCTATTTTATGCAGTTGTAAAATATAAGACTATCAATCACATTGTTACTCCTTTATGAATTTCATTCAATTCTAAAACATAAGACGATTAATCACACTGCCATTTGTTTCTAAAACATAAGACGATCTATCACATTGTCAATTTCTTCTGAATTTCACACAGTTCTAAAACATATAACGATCAATCACACTGTCAATTTTTTCTGAATTTCATGCAGTTCTACAAAATTAAACGAATAATCAAATGTTCCTTGTTCATGAATTTCATACAGCTCTAAAACTAACACGATTAATCACATTGTCATTTGCTTCTGAATTTCATGTAGTTCTAAAATTTAAGACAATCAATCCTATTGTAAGTTTTTTATGAATTTCCTACAATTCTTAAACAAAAGACGATCAATCACACTGCCATTTGTTCCAGAATCACATTCAGTTCTATAACATAAGAATTTTCCTTTAGAATGATACTAGTTTATGAATTTCAAACTGTTGTAAAACATAAGGCGACCAATCACGTTGTCATTTTTTCTGAATTTCATGCAGTTCTAAAATATAAGATAATCACACAAATTGTTGCATGTTTATGAATTTCATACATTTTTTGCACATAAGGTGAGTAATCACAGAGTCATTTATTTCTGAATTTTTAGCAGTTCTAAAGCATAAGAGGATCAATGACTCAATTAGTCATTTCTGAATTTCAAGTAGTTCTAAAACATAAGACGATCAGTTGCATTGTTATTTGCTTCTCTATTTTATGCAGTTCTAAAGCATCAGAAGATCAATCACACTTTCATTTTTTTCTGAATCACATGCAGTTATAGAACATAAGAATATCACTTAGATTGTTATTTGTTTATGAATTTCAAACTGTTCTGAGACATAAGGCGATCAATCACGCTGTCGTTCGTTTCTGAATTTTAAGTAGTTCTAAAAATGAGGACCACCACTCAAATTGTTATATATTTCTTTATTTTATGCAGCTTTAAAATATAAGACGATCAATCACATTTTAGTTTGTTTCTGAACTTCCTGCAGTTCTACGGGATTAAAAGATTAATCATATTTTTACTTGTTTATGAATTTCATACAGTTCTAAAACATAAGACTATCAATCACACTGTCATTTTCTTTTGAATTTCATGCAGTTCTAAGACATAAGGCAATTAAATCTCATATTTTAGAAATGCATGAAATTCAGAAACAAAATGCAAATTTAAGTGATCGTCTTATTATTTACAATTGTATGAAATTCATAAAAAAATTACCAATCGTTTCATGTTTTACAACTGCATAAAATTCAGAATTAATTAAATGTGAGCGATCGTCTTATGTTTCAAAACTGCACGCATTTTAGAAAAAAAAAAGAAAATGCGATTGTTCGCTTTATGTTTCATAACTACATAAAATACAGAAACAAATAAAAAAGTGTAAGTCAAAGTCCATGTTTTAGAACTGCATGAAATTCATAAAAAAGTAACAATCTAAGTGATCATCTAATTTCTGGATAAAAATTTGTCTTTTTGATTTAAACATTCACCTTTTTTATTAGACTTTTTGTTCTAGGACAAAAATGCAATTATTTGGTTAAAAATTTAACAATCATCTTAAAAAGTCATACTTTGTTGTTAGAACTTCAACTATTTAGCAGAAAATTCACTCATTGTTTATAAATTTGATTTTGGTGTTAAAAATTTAACTGTTCTATTCTTTGTATGTAAATTTAAATCTTTTTCAAGGTTTTTTTTAAAAATTAATTTCTTCTAGAAAAAATGTCATCTTTGATTAAAAATTCAACTCTTTTTTTAGAGTTTGTCTTTTGATTTTAAAATTCTTATGATTTAGCAGAAATTTAAACTTTTTAGGATAAAAATGCAATTTTTTTACTGAACCTTCCAAAAGTTCTTTGAAAACTCATACTTTTTGGTTAAAAAAATACATATTTTTGGATTGAAAAATTCATCATTTCTGTAGAAACTTATTTTTTGCTAAAAAACTCTCCTCTTTTTTGGATAAAAATGCAACTATTTGGTGAAAAATTCTACAATTTTTCTCAAAAGTAATCCTTCTCTTCTTTTTTATTTAAAAATTCCTATTTTGATTGTGAAAAGTCAACTCAAATTTTAGTTAACAGAAAATTCAAATCTTTTTTTGAAATTTTATCTTTTTGATTGAAAAATTTATCTGGCTTATAAAAGTTTAATTTTTCTTATGAAAATGCAACTTTTTGGTTAAAAATTCTTTTTCATGGCTTGAGCATTCAACTATTTTCTTCGAAAGATATGGTTGAATCACTTTGCTAAGAAATAATTTTTTTAAATATTTAAAATTTAGTTGCAAATTTATCTCTTTGGTTTAAGGTTTTAAACTAGTCTCATTGGACAAAAATTTAAAAATTCACAACATTAATTTTTTTTCGAATAATATGGGACTAGAGACTAATGAAAATTTGTTGAATTTAAAATAAGTTTTTTAAGGTTAAAACTTCATTTTCAAAATGCACAGATTTTTTGTTGAACAATTTTTCATTTTTCTTGACCATTAACATTCGAATACCAGCATTTTAATTATGTGATGTTTTTAAGAAAGGAACTTTTATAAATGGAATCCAACAATATTTCAGATACAAAATACAAATTTTTAATATTACTTATTTGTTTTAAACAAAAAAATTAATTTTCTTTTATAAAAGATACTTTAAAAAAAAATGCTTCAATTTTCAACAAAATAAATAAAATTTTGAAAAACAATTAAATTTTTACTAATAAAGAAGAATTTTCGGTAAAAAAATTGGATTTTCAGCCATTAAAAAATAATTTAAAACAAAATAGTAGAATTTTCATCCAAGAAATAAACCTCTATTAAAAAAAAGTATCAACAAAATAGTTTATTTTTTACCCACGCAGTTGAATTTTCAAGTAAAAAGGATCAGCTTTCAAGAAAATAGTTAAACAATTAACCAAAGAGATAAATTTTTTGCTAAAAATATAAATCTTCGACAAAAAATGATTTTTTAACATTTGTTTAAACAAAATAGTTAAATCGTCAAAAAATGAAGATTAATTTGCAACCAACACAAATTTAAAAAAAATATGTTTGAACGTCCACACAACAAATATTTCAAACACGCTAAGTTTTGAGTTGACTTTTCCACACCAAAGTATGAATTTTAAACAATTAAGTTTTCTATGAAATAGTTGAATTTTCAACAAAAAATATGAGTTTTCGACTAAAGGATGACTTTTTATCCAAATTGTTGAATTTTTAACAAAAAAGTTGTATTTTTGTCCCAGAATAATATATTTCTACTAAATACTAAATTAGGATATAAAAAAATGTTTACATCAATCAACTGAGAATTGGCGAAACTATTAATTTCAAAAGAAAGCATGCAAGGCTGCCAACGGAAATCAGTGACGATCACGCTACCCGATCGTTCTCGGCGTCGCATGCTTCCTTCTAAAATTGATATTTTCGCAAATTATAATAGAAATACTTGAGGGATGAAAAAGCAAAAAATATAAAAAAGGATCCTCTCGTCATTCTCAACAAGCTTACATCTGGAAAAGGTGTATTTTCTGACTTTAAAAATTACCAACGCATCCAAGTATGCGACTCATGCCTACAAACTCGCCTGCGGCTCGCATTAAAAGCATGTACTAATGGAAAAAGAACTGATTTTTCCCTTGGTGCATTTTACGCTATTTTTAGAAACACTATTCTGACGTCATTCAGAATCTGTAAATCTATAAAAAGCGATTGTCAGCAAAGTAGAAAAGGGTCGAGTGATATTTAATTCCACTACAATTTGAAAGTAACGACCCCGTTTTTTTTCAGTTTTGCGGACAAAAGATATCAGGGGACTTTAGACTTGATTTTAGAATAATTTACTGAAAATTGGGGGAAAATACAATTTTGCAAGAAAGCACGTGACGCCGCGAACGGCGATCAGTGGCTATTACCATGTTGGATCGCTGGAAGCGTCGTATGCTTCCTTATAAAATTGATATTTTTGTAAATTATATTAAAAATACTTATTTGATGAAAAAACACAAAATAAAGAAAAATTTCGTTTCGTCATTCTCTGCAGGTTTACATTCGAAAAAGATTAATTTTGTGACTTTCAAGATTTACGCCCAATGTATCGAAGTATTCTGTTCATGCTTATGCACTCGCCTGCGGCTGACATTTAAAATATACACTAATCGAAAAAAAACGGTTTTTTCCCTTGGTGCATAATACGCTATTTTTAGAGGCCCTATTCTGTCCACACTCAGAATCTGCAAGTCTATAAAAAGCGATTGTCAGCAAAATAGAAAAGGGTCAAATGTCATTTTATTTCACTGAGATTCGAAAGTAACGACCCCATTCAGATATTTATTCCTCACTATTCAAGGAAGATTTGGCGAAAATTTATATTTTCCCAGAAAGAATGCGACGCCGTCAACAAAAATCAGTGACGAGTACGCCGCTTGATCGTTGGAGGCGTCGCATGCTTCCTTCTAACATTGATATTTTCGCCAATTACAATAAAAATACTTATCTGATAAAAAAACGGAAAATAGAAAAAAAAGTTGCGTCTCGTTATTATCTACAAGCTTACATTCGAAAAGATGAGCTTTTTGACATTCAAAATTTATGCCTAATGTATCGAAGCATCCTGCTCATGCTTACGCAATCTCCTGCGGCTCGCACCAAAAACGTACAATAATCGAAAAAGGCCGGCTTTTTTCCCTTGGTGCATTATACGCTATTTTTAGAAACCCCATTCTGGCCTCGTTTAGAATCTTCAAGTCTATAAAAAGCGATTGTCAGCAAAGTAGAAAAGGGTCGAGTGTCATTTAATTCCACTGGGATTAAAAATTAACGATCCCCTTTTATGACAGTTCTTATAATTTGATCTCGTAAATAATTGTAAGTTTGAAAGAGGATAAAAAAGTCAAGATGAAAGGTAATTTTGCTGGTAAAACTTACCGAGTGAAGCGTCATAGGCGCAAATGTAATCGCTCGTTGTAAATTGAGCGGTGAGGGCGGTTTTCCCAACCCCTGATGCACCGAGCATGCCCACCTTGTAAGAGGGTACTTGCCCGCCACTTGACTCCTCTTCGCCTTCCATTCCAGAAAGTTGTGAAGCTGAACTGCAGGAAAAAGCAGAAAATCGTCTCGTAAAATGTCGCATCGAGATTATTTTATGGGTCAATAATAGAGAGTCAAGATCTTCCCCAATGCATGAATGTTCTCAAGATTCTACTTTTCGGACCTAAAATTATTCGACTTCATATCAATTTTCTATAACTATAATAATAATTGCGAGACAAAGTATCAGTCCCCTTTTTATTCTCTTAAATTGTCTAGCCTCAGAGACTTTACGATGTTCTGATGAATATTTTATTTATTAGTTATTTATTAATTTTAGATGTTAATTTTGTCTGCCTCCTGCTAGAATCTGAACCCAGTACCTTTAGATTCCCGATCTGATGCTCTTACCAACTGATCTACGGAGAAACGAGAAAATTTTCTTCACAACCCCGTTACAAGCTGGATGACGATGTCATTCTTTATACTTGCAAGATTTTTCTTTGTCTCAAAATAAAAATCATATTTTTATTTTTGATTTTAGGTTTCCTGACCAGGGAATATTAATTATTAATTTAGGATGTTAATTTTGTTTGTCTACTAGTCTCAATCAATATTATTAAAATATTGACAAATCTTTAAGATTGTGAAAAAATGTCCTGGGTTCACAACCTTAGAGATTTATCAATGTTTTAATAATATTGATTAAGACCAGTAGACAAACAAAATTAACATCTAAAAATTAATAATTAATATTCCATGGTCAAGAAACCTAAGCTCAACAATAAAAATATGATTTTCATGTTTGGAAAAAGAAAAATCTTGCTAGTATAAAGAATGACATCGTCATCCAGCGGAGATAGAGAAATTTTTTTCACAATCCTAAAGATATATCAATGTTTTAATAATATTGATTAAGACCAGTAGAAAAACAAAATTAACATCTAAAATTAATAATTAATATTCCACGGTCAAGAAACCTAAGATCAACAAGAAAATATGATTTTCATGTTTGGAGAAAGACAAATCTTGGAAGTGTAAAGAATGACATCGTCATCCAGCGGAGATTAATAAATTTTTTTCACAATCTTAAAGATTCATCAGCGCCGGATTAACATTTTTCGGGGCCTGGGGCTAAACATCGAAGAGCCCCCTTAAGGGCAGAGAAAATCTCAATTTTCGAGAAAGCAAAAAATATATCAAAATTATTTTTAAATTACAGCATTTTTATATTTTTTTCTATATTTTACAATTATGGACCATTATGGAATTGCTGTAACGTACGTGAACTTTATTAATTTTTTCTGGGGTCAGGGGCCCGGGTCACTAGCCCCACTGTTCCCCTTGGTAAATCCGGCGCTAAAATTCATCAATGTTTTAATAATATTGATTATGACCAGTACACAAACAAAATTAACATCTAAAATTAATAATTAATATTCCATGGCCAAGAAACCTAAGATCAACAATAAAAATATGACTTTTATGTTTGGAAAAAGAAAAATCTTGCAAGTATAAAGAATGACATCGTCATACAGTGAAGATAGAGAAATTTTTTTCACAATCTTAAAGATTCATCAATGTTTTAATAATATTGATTAAGACTTAATGAAGTACTTATTAGATTCTCGTAGCTCAGTCCAACTTCGTCGGCCACTGGCCAGCCCAACCTTCGAAAAAATAATGAAAAATACAAATTTTTACAATTTACAAATTTAGTCAATTTAATTACAATTTAATTTAATTTAATTTTCAACAAAAATTATTTTTAAAAAAGTAGGGTGGCTTTAATCACTTCGCTATTGCAGCACTTAAAGTTTGGTTACAAAAACTCCACTAAATGGTTTGACTCTCCCGGAGCTCTTCAATAACATTATTTAAAAATGTTCCAATATTATATAATAAAAAAATAAACAAATTTATTAAAAAATTATTTTCTGAAAAGAATGTTTTCTACGATTTCCTATAATTTTACGTTTTTCAAGTTATATTGCGAGAAATTCTTATAAAAACAACGTGATGATTAAGAAATTTGTTTAAAGATTATTATTGTTAAAATTACAACATATTTAATAAACAAATGCATTATTCAGGTATTTCTCGATAAAAAAATTCGTTTTTTTTCTATTTCAACTTTTTTAATTAGGAACTTCATGATAACTTCAGTAAAACTGATAATTTTTTGTTCAATTTTATCATTTTCTTAACAAATTTAATACACGAGTGCATTAATCATGCAATTGTCGACAAAAAAATTATTTTTTGTTTGATGTCAGACTTTTAATTCGGAAATTTATGACAATTTAAGCAACATTTATAATTAGTGGATAAATTTAAGGATTTTTTAAAAACAAATTTAATGGAAAAATGAATTAATCTGTCATTAGTTGCAATGAAAATTCGATTTCAACTTTTTAAATTAGGAACTTCATGATAATTTCAGCAAAATTAATAATTTTTTGTTCAATTTCATAATTTTCTTTACAAATTTCATAAAAAAATGCATTACTGAGGCATTTAATCCGAAACGGAACATGCAGATAAAAAATGAATTTTCATCAAAATAATTACATTTTAAACCCAAAAGATAAGTTCTTAACAAAAGATGCAATAGCAGATATTTCAATAAAAAAGTATTTTATGTTAAATAAAAATAGTTAAATACAAAACAAAAGATGACTTTATAACATTAGTATTGAATTTTCAACCGAGAAAGATTTTTCAGTCAAAATGGAAAAAAAAATTGTAACCAAATTGGTCAATTTGTATAAAATATGAGTTTTTAACAAAAAAGTTAATTTTTAACCAAGAAAGATGAATTTTCAACGAAAAATTTGATATTTCAAACTAAAAAAAACAATGATCTCAATGCAAAATTGTTGAATTTTCAACAAAATAATTAAAATTTTAAACCAAGTAATACAATTTGATGAATTTCTAACAAAAATAAAGATTCTTCCATTGAAATAGATAAATTTAAAAAAAATTAATTCCTTTCAAAAGAAGAGCATTTTTACATAAAAATTTCATTTTTATTTGAGGAAATGTGTTTTTAAGAAAAGAGTTCTTTGAATTTTGGAACAAATTCTTTAAATTTTAGGATAAAGTTATGAATCTTTAACTAAAAAAAAACAAAAAAACTTTGATCAAAGCAGTTCACCTTTCAGCCAAGTAGTTAAGTCTTAAACCAAAAATTCAAATTTAAAAAAAAATAGTTTCTAGAAAAATGGTTGAATTTTTAATCACGTAATAAAATTTGTAGCCAAAAAAATAAAATCTTAACCAAAAAAATAGTTTTAGATTTGTTAAGCAAAGAGAATTATCTTAAAAGCACTTGTTTTTCAAAAAAAAAAAAACAATTAAATTTGATTTTTTATTTAATTTTTTTTAAATTTTCGCTTGAAACAATTAATTTTGTGCGAAAAAAGTACAACTTTTCACAAAACAGTTAAACTTTCACTCAAAGAGATGAACGAAACTTTGAATCAAAAATATCAATTTTCAACCAAGAAGAATAATTTTATCAGAAATAGACCAATTTTGAGCATAATTAATCAATTTTTAAACAAATACTTAAATTTTCAAATGAAAAAATTTCAAACATGTAGTTAAATTTTCAAATAAAGAAGTTAAACTTTCAAGCAGAAATTAAATACTTAAACTTATAATTAGGAAAATTAAATTTTAACCTAAACATAAACATGAATTTTTAACTTCAATGCAAAAACCAATTTTTAACAAAGCAGGTAAATTTTTAAGAAACAATAAAAAACATTAGTTTAAAGCTGGATTTCAAGTTTTAACCCAAAAGTTGTATTTTTAACCGAATTATGGAATTTTATACTGAAGAAGACAATTTTTCAATCAAATAGTTAAATTTTCCACCAAAGCGGACAAATTTTTTAAAGTGTTCTAATTACAAACAAAAATATTAATTATGAACTAGAAAGAAGAATTTTCTACGAAAAAAGAACCATTTTATTAAAATCAATTATTAAATAAATATTTAAATCGTAAAATAAAAAAATTTGAACCAAATAATTACATTTTTAATTCAAAAAAAGTTCAAATTTTAACCGAAAATATTATTATTTAAGCAAAAAGTAGCATTGTTTTCAATAAAAAGTTTTCAAAAAATAAATATATTTTTAAAAAAATAGTGAAATTTTCAACTAAAACATTTTAACTTTCAACCAGAAATTGAATACATAAAAATTTAGATAGGAAAATTAATTTCGAACTTAAAAAAAAAAAACGATTAAAAAAAATTGTTTGAATTTAAGCCAGAGGAGACTAATTTTCAAAAAAAATAGTTAAATTTTTAAATAAAAAAATTTTAACTGAATAATAAGATTTAAAGAAAATAAAAGTTCATTTTTCAACCAGGAACTGAAGTCTTAAATTTTCAGTCAGCAAAATTAATTTTTACCCATAATTTGAAAAGGAATTTTTAACAAAGTAGTTTAATTTTTAACATTAAAAAAATAAATTTTGAAAGAGAGTTTAACTTCTAACCCAGTAGGCAAATAGTTAAATTTTAAACAATAGAAACGAATTTTTAATGGAGTTCAACTTTCAACCAAAAAGATTATTATTTAACCAAGAATAAGCATTTTTTAGTTAAAAATACCAATTTATAAGAAAAAAATATTTTTAAACAAATAGCGAAATTTTCAACTAAAAAAATGTTAAACTAATAGTTACCTTTTCAAGAAAAAAATTTAATTTTTTAACCAGAAATTGAATACTTTAATTTTTAGTTAGGAAAATTAATTTCAAACTTAAAGATAAAAATGAATTTTTAACAAAATAGTTCAATTTTAAGCCAGAGAAGAGAAATTTTCAAACAAATAGTTAAATTTCCAAATAAAAAAAATTGAACCAAATAATTAAATTTAAAAAAAAAAGTTCATTTTTCAACCAGGAACTGAATACTTAAATTTTCAGTCAGCAAAATTAATTTATAACCATAATTTGAAAATAAATTTTTAACAAAGAAATTTAATTTTTAACATTAAAAAAATTAGTTTTGAGATAGAGTTTAACTTCTAATCCAGAAGGCAAATAGTTAAATTTTCAACAAAAGAAACGAATTTTTAAAGGAAATCAACTTTCAATCAAACAGATTATTATGTAACCAAGAAACATTTTTTATACCAATTTGTAAGAAAATAAATATTTTTTTAAACAAATAGTGAAATTTTCAACTAAACAAATTTCAAACTAGTAGCTTAAATTTTCAATAAAAAAATTTTAACTTTCAACCAGAAATTAAGTACTTAAATATTTAGATAGGCAAATTAATTTCGAACTTAAAGATAAAGACGAATTTTTTAGCAAAATAGTTTAATATAAAGCCAGACGAGACAAATTTTCAAACCAACAATAAAATTTTCATCTAAAATTTTATTGTTGGTTTTATTATTTTTAATTAAATCTTTCACAAACAAAAATTCAACTTTCAACCAGGAACTTAATACTTAAATTTTCAGCCAGCATCGTTAATTAGTAACCATAATTTAAAAAGGAATTTTTAACAAAGTAGTTTAATTTTTAGCATTTAAAAAATTAATTTTGGATAGAGTTTAACTTCGCACTCAGTAGGCAAATAGTTAAATTTTCAACAAAAGAAACGAATTTTCAATGGAGATCAACTTTCAACCAAAAATATAATTATTTAACCAAGAAGAAGCATTTGAAAAAAAAACAATTT
>JAAAKG020148300.1:0-10282 GCA_010014905.2 Druon quercuslanigerum
GACCTTGAAATAACCTTGAAGATCAAGTTCAAGGTCAAATTCAAGGTCACCACTGGATTCCTCGTTAAAAGTTACTTGAACTTTTTGATAAAATTTTTACCTGGAGAGATATTTAGGTGTATCGAGACTTTTTGAACACCCTGTATATAAAATTAAACGCTTGGGGTGCAATGCGTACAAAACAAAATCCATGTAAGCTGACATGTAAGAGTAGTTAAAAGTAATGTATATAGAGACATATCAAAATCAGATAACACCGAGAATTAACAGAACTTAATTTTTGAGACTACAGTTGATATGTCCGAAAGGTCAATTCAGAAATTGGTGTTTACTACACCGTGTTCAAGAAACTTAATAATGTAGAGATAGATGACTTTAAGAGTGATTTTTCATACCACGCATGATTATCAGATATTCATTGAGATCCTAAAACTTATAGAGAAGCAGTAAATTCGCCCCAAGGCGACAGATGGAGTTAGTTCACGATGGATTTTCAAACGAAAGGGCAGTGAGTATAAACCTAGATTAGTCACTAGAGGTTTTCAAGATAGTAAAGAGTATGTCTTGAGAAAAACATGTACCCCCGTTTCGAGATTATCATTGGGAAGAGCTTTTCTTGTCATTGCCAATAAAAACAAGCTAAAATTAAAGCAATTAGATGTTGAGACTGCTTTTCTGTATGCAAATTTTGACGATGAAATGTATATGCATATTCCCATAGGAAAAATAACCGATCCTGAGGCTAAACAAAAATTCTGGAAATTAAGGTCTCACACTTTAAGGTTTGAAAATAAACTCGAAAAAATCGAACGGCAGATTCTCAATGGTCGTGCTAAACATGAGTTTCGAGTAAAATGACATGGATCCTTGTCTATTTGTTAAGAATGTTAGAGACGGAACTGTTTTGGTGTTGTTGTATGTAGATCATATACTTGTGGCTGGTGAAGACGTTGGAGAGTTAAATTCACTACGAGATTCTCTGAGTAAAGAATTCACTATCAAAGACTTAGGCGATACTAAAGAATTCTTCGAAAATAAAATCGAGAGAGATCTAAATGCGAACACAGTTAAACTGACTCAAGAAAAGTTTATAAACAAAATACCTAATAAATGCGGATTGGAACGGTCTAAACCTGTAGTAACACCCGTGAAAACCATCAAGCTGCTGATCATAAGAGAAAAAGAAGAGTATACAATTTCACTTACTAGTCCCCATGTTGCATATTCCATCAAAGTATTAAGTAGGCATCAAGTTAATCCTACTGAGTCTGACTGCATAATCGTTAAACGAGTATTTCAGTACTTATCAGGTATGAGAATGTACAAGTTAACATACAAAGCTAAAACGTAGAATATAACTGCTTACTCAAAAGCAAGTCTTACTGCTTGTATGAATTCATTGACAACTTTTGGTTTCGTGATTAGTCTATATGGAGAAATTATTACATGGAGAACTCACAAACAAAGCAGAATTGCACTCTCCACCTGTCAGGCAGAATATGCGGCAATGAGTGAAACTTGTCAAGAATTCATAACTATGCACAATTCAACTAAATTCATACAGAGAAAAGATCTGTATCCAACAACTTTGTATTGCGATAAGCAGGCTGCACCAGCGTGTGTGAAGACCAAAGGAAGAAACAGAGTGATTCATGCGGTCGAGAAACGGTAACATTACATTGAAGAATGGGTAAATAAATATTACCTTAAAATACTTTGGAGAGCGCCAAGAGATCAATTAGCTGATTTATTCACCAAAGCATTATCCCATAAATTACATAAAAATTAACCCTTTTGATACTTAATGTGTTGATGATTAATTTATATTTGTATGCTTACAGAGACGGAGTAATATTCCGAGATGATTAAGTCATGGAAATAATGTAGTGGGTTCTTGCAAAGCCACATATCTTTTGCGCTTGGTCAAAGAGAATCAGAATCGATTCGACTTCCTGTAAATGTACAAGTCCTCCGACCCTGATGAATAAGATTGGATTGAAAGTATTATCAAAATGCAACTAAGCATAGTGACTGTAACTTTTATCTAGTATCTAAGTCAGATATTTTTTATATAGCGCTAATTGTAGGAGAGTTTATTGTGTGTCTCCCATATGGACTTACGATTCGTTCAGTTGATGGCCACGCACCGAACGAGACACACGTGTGCCCAGAGGTCCGGAGTTGAATAAAGAGTTTACTGGACATCTCGCCTTTTATTGTCACCCTCACCTTCCCCTCGTTTCCAACAAAACGATTCATATCATTTCAAGTTATGGGTTTATGAACTCTAGGAAAAATGGATTTAATCCCAGAATAAGCTCAAAAATCCGTAACAATTGGAATTATACAAACTGTATGACAAAATAAAGATAAATAAATAAACGACTGCCGAATGGATTTCATTTAAAGAATTGTGACTAGAAGAATAGAAACATTTTTTTCACAATCTTAAAATTTATCAATATTCTAATAATATTGATTTAGACCAGTAGGCAAACAAAATTAATATCTAAAATTAATAATAAATATTCCCTGTTTAGCAAACCTAAGATAAACAATAAAAATATGAATTCATGTTTAGAGAAAGAAAAATATTACAAGTATAAAGAATGACATCGTCATCCAGCTTGTAAGGGGGTTGTGCAGAAAATTTTCTCGTTTCTTCGTAGCTCAATCGGTAAGACCATTAGACCGGAAATTTGAAGGTCCTGGGTTCAGATCCCAGCGGAGATACAGATATTTTGTTCACAATCTTAAGATTGCAGTAGACAAAGAAAATTAACATCTAAAATTAATAATAAATATTCATTGGTTAACAAGCCTAAGATTAACAGTGCTTTTTAAAAAATTATTTTTTTTTAATTTGGGCCTATATGCTGGAAATATTATTAAACTATTCACAGGCTTATTAAAATATCACTTTTGTATTTTTTGTTGTTCTGCGAATCTTTGTGCCAGCATTTATTTCTTCTTACAGATGTCACTATGTGAAGTCTTAGAGCCTCTGGACTACGAAGAGTTCTTAGCTCAACATCAATCCGTGTTGGACAGAGATACTTTGAAACCAATTCTTGATTTTCCTCCTGGTGATGTCCAATTGAGAATCATAAAGAGGAAGATGCGAACAGAAGAAACTGTCGTTCCATACGAGTCTTTGTAAGTACGGTCAAGCCTCGCAACACAAAATGAATTATTATTTTTACTGAGCGCCAGGGTATATCCTAAGGATTTTTTGTAACTACCTCGAGCAAAAAACCGAAAAGCGGTAATACCTATGTAATAAGATATATATGGCGCAGCTATCAAATATCTGCGCCTTTTCCGACTAAGTAATGGTTTCTAATGATTAATTATTAATATTTTTAATGATTGAAATAATCAATATATTATAATAAATAATTATTAATATTATTCTAATTTTATTGGATATTTTAAAATACAAAAAATATATATATTACCGGCATTGGCTCGAACACAACGCTTTTTTTCATCGCATACTCAAAAAAGTATACAGACATGCTTAATACTATGAGCAGAAATACCAAGAAATTAGACTTTTCAAAACATACTCGTAGAAGAGTCTGTATTGTATACATTGCGTAACTCGCGTGGAGTCGCTTAGCCGATCGGCCGGCCACTTCTGCGAGAGCAAATTTCCCGGAACTGCACGTAAATAAGCTAAACTTGCTCTGATGGGCATACTCAATGCAAGGTTGACCATGTGCAGAAACAGTTGCGTGGCGTGAGACTACTGAACACTCGTACGTTTTTTGTGCCGATTTTTGTGCAGATTTAGAAAAAATACACGCATGTATACTACATCATTGAAAAATTAAAAAATCATAGCTTGCAGGAAAAATTGACAACTTTGATGACATTGAAAAAATATTCAGCTTCAGCTATAATTTTTTCAAGAATCATAGCGGAAAAACCACATAGCGCTGATGTAGAAAGATTAATCAGCTGTGATAATATTATAAAAACTTCGCAGTGGTCAAACTTACTAATTTCTGCAGAAAATCTTTACCTTTATATTTATTACAAAATGCCATCTTTGGCCATGTGGGATGCCAGACCAGCAGTACAAACGTGGTTAAACTTGAATAATCGCAGAAATAAAGACTTTTCGAAAGCCAAAAGGCAGTCGTGGTATCATGGTATATTTGCGGAAGCGAATTCAGATTAGGAAAAGATTGAAATATAGAAGAAGTTCAAATAGACAATACAAAATGTTTTTAAAATTGCTACATTAACTGTGCCATTTATGAGAATCTATCTTAGTTTGTATACTCTATTCAATAAATTTAGTATTGGAAAATACTCTCATCTGTCGCAAAATTATAGTTCATATTTATTAGCGAAATCCATTTTTGTAACTACTATTTTAATTTTGTAACTACCATGTTCGGTGTAACTACCCCTTAGGATATACCCTGCTGAGCGCTTTATGAAGGTTTATTCTGCATTAGATCTCGGCTCCTAATTAATATTTTTTAATTCTCGCTAGTGCTAATTATAATTTAAATACTCTTTTGCTCATTCTGCAAGTCTTAAATGCGCTAAATCGGGCTACCCGAAAACTCAATTGTGCTCAATTGCAAGTACTGATAACGAGAGTCCGAATAGAGTGGGGGTCAGTACTGATAAGGTGAGCGGGAAAGGTGGTGGGTGGGTGGCCCTGGCGACAAGTTACGTACATCGAACCCTGATTTTTTTTGTATTCTCTTTAGTCTATTCCGAAGTATTTCAAATGTTCTCCATCAGACCACAAAAAATTTAATTTTACTTATTAGCAAATACTGATAACAAGACCGCGAAGGGTAGATTTGTCGTAATATTTTGTAATCCTCTTCGGATCATCCGAAAGAGTTCAAATGCACTGCATCGCAGCGCAGAAAAAATCAATTGCGTTCAATTGCAAGTACTCATCCACTCTTATTTATTGAGAGTGTTCAAAGTTACGTAGTGAATTTGTATATGCATTATAATAGTTTTAATTTGAAAGTGTGTATTAGTCTAAGCGGTATACTGAAGATATTGAAAATTTGGCGCTAATTTTTTAAAAACCATGAAATTTGGCGAGAACGTTCCTTTTGGCATTAAAAGAATTTTTAGAACGGGTACGAAACGACACTCGTTCACGAGTAAAAGAGGAGCCAAAAAGGAGTGAGGTCATGGTGTCGCCCTGAAAGATACCTCTTTGAAAAGTGATGTTATTTGTTACACGATTTTTGCCAGATAAGATAGTAAATTCGTTTGTTCAAAACGGCACCAATCTGTATGCACCTCACGATGTTCATACGAATCCTTAAGCTTTCCAATAGACAGATGCAAGTTTATTAAACGTTGGATCGAAATATTTCCAATAATCAATCCAGGTCATTGATAAGTAGCGCTGATAGGATGCTGCATCTTTGCAGACACGTCTATCCATGAGCAGGTTCTCCCGACATCCTGCTACGCCTTCCTTTGAACCGCGTACATCTCTGGTCACACAGTTCCGATTGTCCGAACAATCCTATTATTCAGAATAGCTGTCAAGATCTTATACAATGTGTGCAGACAAATGATCGACCTGTAATTCGTAGGGTCCGCTAAGTTGCCCATCTTTGGTAGGTGCACTGTATGCTCTTCCACCAACCACTCCGAATAGGTTCTTCCTTCCGGCTTTAGATATGAGGTGAAAATTCGGACCAGATGCTGCTTGGTTGAAGGAAACTTCTTCCACCAGAAGGTCTTGATATCATCTGGGATATACCCATCACGTGGTATGAGGGCAGTGCACAGCTCCTTAAAGCTATTTATGTTCTCTGAGTTTTCTTTCAGTGGATGTTGGACATCGTAGACTTCTCTACAAAATACTGCGACCACCTCTGTTTTCGAGGGATGGTCGACAGTAATTTCTCCTAGCGTCACATACTACCCGTATTCTGTCAACAATATGCAGCCTGATCGTCAGCAGCTTTGACTTTTTGAGTATGTAATGAAGAATCCGCAGTTCACGTTGAACTGTCGAACCTTGGTGAAGACATTCCTGCCAAATTCTATGTTGTCAATCAGAAACTGAATGCGGGGCGCACTCTATCTTGCCGGATCTATCCGTATACTGATTAGATGCATTCGTTTTTTGATCGTCTGATCAGCCGTTAGTTTCGTTTTGTAGTTTGCATCCGCAAAAGCTCTTACTACATTATACGCACTACAATCGATAGAACAGAGGTGGGATACTTTGGAAAAATCTCCACGAAGCTCGTCATCCTGTTCAGCAAGATTTTTGGGCTTGAGAGAAGCTTTAATGTAGATATTTCTCCGAGTCCTGAAGCATCACTCTTCCTTTGTTGGATGCCTGCGATTGTTGTCAGTGTCGCCTCTCTTTTTCTGCTTCCCGTTTGTTCTGGCTGCGGCAGAGTAGGTGCTTCGCTTACGCAGCACCTTTTCCGGAGGTTGTTCGCCTGGTTTCGGAGACATTTGATGCCAAAAGTGCCCATACTGGTATCGTAGCACTCTAGCAGGTTGTCACTGAGTTCATCGATCCACCTAAAAGTATTGAGATGCCTTACTTACTACAATTATGTTTCGCATTATCATTTGTTTTGGAAAAATTAATTACAAACTGTCCTATAATTAAAGGCTCATTTAGGGGTTTTAAGGGCCGTAAGTCCTATCTTTTGGGCTCTGCAATTTTTTATAAAAAATGGGTTGTGCGCTCACTTTAAATAAAGCTAGCACCGCCACACTTGTAACTTCGAAATTGTTCATTCGATCTAATCTTGTTTTTTTCAGAAATTAGGGGTTCATTTAAGGCTCTTGATCCCCGCTAGGCCGACTCCCACAGTCATTTTAGTTTTCTTTAAAATGTTGCCCGCTATGGATTTACATGCGAAGCTGGCACCGTCAAACTCCGAAAATAGTGCTGCAATCGATCCCGGAATCACACCAAAATTAAGGGCTTTCTAATGTATGAAAAGAACACTAAGCTCAAAATTTTGGCCTATGCAATATTTTATTAAAAACGGTTTGCGTGCTGACTTCACGTAAAGCTAGCACCGCCAGAGTTGTAACTTTAAAACTGTTAATTTAATCTAATTCGGGGGACTTCAAAAATTAAGGGCTCATTTAGGGCTAGCTAACCCGCTAGGCCCAATCTCGCAGTCTTTTTAGTTTTTTTAACGATGCACGCTATGGTTTCAAATGCGAAGCTGGCACACCCACTCCTATAACTCCGAAACCAGTGCTTCAAACAATGCCAGATTAATATAAAAATTAAGGACTCATTAAGGGCTGGAAAGTACCATAGATCCCAATTTTGTAGCTATATATACTGTAGCTTCAAAACTCTTTACTTAATCTATTAGATACGGGCTTTTGCAAAATGAGTGTGTGTTTGTATATGCTGCATTCTCTGTCAACTGGAGGCACAACTCCCTGCCCAGAAGAGGTTTAGGAAGTTTTAGAAATATTTGGGACCTAACCCTCATAGGATAGTTTTATCATGCATATTTTCAGCCGCGTCACTTTATTTATGACGGAAAACGCATCATCATCGCAGATAAAATGCGCATCATCGTGGAGCCTGCGCTGTCCGCAAAGGGAATACTGGTACATACTCAAATGTTTGTTTTGTGTTTAAGATGAATCTACAGTTTTTATTGGTAGTTTATTGTAAGGGTTTTAGAATCGCTGATTGTGAATCTGAAATCAATTATTGTAAACAAAAGTTTTGCAAAAGTATTTAAACGCATATTCATTTTTATTCCATCTCATTGTTTTGAGAGTTGAATTTCTATATTTAATTTTGATCTCGTATCATTGTTTCTAGAACTGAATATTCTTTGTATAAAAGAAGTTAGTGTTATGTTTTACTTGTTTATGTTAATTGATATATCGTTATCAAAATTGTTACCGGCACATCTCATTTTTTAATTTTAGTGTTATTGTGGAAGTTAACATAATCAATACAAAACAACTGCAAGATACTATATGATCAGTACAAAATAAGTATTGAAAAATACAATTACACTTATGAGAGTATACTTAAACTGCTGCTATTGTAGTACGATTATATTGACGCAAATTCAATATTATTCATTATTGAAATATATTTTACATCGATGCTTTAATTGTGATAAAAATACTCTGGTCTAAGAGAACCTTCTCGTAATCGCCATTACTTCATTTGCTGTTCTCTAAAAAAACAAATATGTTTGAAAAACGAGACTAGACAGATGCTGTAATCCTTGGAAAAGCTCGAATGAAGTAGGGCACATTGGTAAAGTCTTACGAAATATATCACAGGCAATTAAACGAAATTTTCTTAATCTGCCACAAAATGTTAAAATATGTTCTAGTTTCACAAAAAATATAAAACTGACTTTACATCATCTAAATCAAGCATAAGTAATGATAATACAAATGAAAGTATGGAAGAAGAAAACGTTTTTGAAAGTCTAGATATAGATGTGATCTTCTAAAATTAACAATTTTGACAATAGCTCCCTCAAGTTACAGTGTAAATAAAATAGCAAAAGAATTTGGCATATCATGGCAATTAGGAAAAAAAATCTGAAGAACTAAAATATTCTGAAAGTGTTTTAGCAGATCCTACTACAAAGAGAGGTAAAACGTTACTTACAGCTACCATTAAAAAGGTCACAGAATTTTATGATAATGACAGTCATAGCAGAATTCGACGTGGACATAGGATTCCATATTTGTAGAATTTAATAAAGTTAAAACTAAGGTACAAAAACGATTTATACTTTTAAGTTTAAAAGTGCTAACATAAACGAATAAAAGAACATAAAAGAGTGAAAAGACGACTCCATAAGAGATTTAAGTTAGCAAAACATGTACCAGAAATGTCAAAAAGTCATTCTTTTTAAGTTGTGGGTCCAAAAGCGCTTCTTATAAAGGGGCATTAGAGTGCTACTGCGGGCGTAACATTTCTTATGTAATACTAATCATTTGTGACTCACTCTAATCAAGCATCGAAAAAAGTGAGGGGGAAGGGGACTTACTCTAATCTAGCAACCCAAAAAGTGAGAGGCAAGGAGAGTTACTATAATCAAGCACCCCAATATGTGAGAGGCAAAGGGACTCACTCTAATCCAGCATCCCGAACAGTGAGAGGCAAGGTTCTCACTTTAATCAAACACCTTTAAGGAAAAAAAGATCTACTACGTCCACATCGTTGTTTCTGGGTAATGCTAAGAGTAGATTACGGTCAGGTTAAGAACTAAAAAATAAAGAATACGCTTTTTGCAGAAATTGTTGAAAACTTTAGTAGAAGTACAAAAAACTGCTTTTTCATAGCTTTGGTAAGGTTAGGGATAACAAGTAACATTTCCCATGGTATATATTGTCAGAAACATGAAAAACTGATTTTCGGGTGCTTTTTGAGGTTAGGGACAAGGCTTGGTATTTTCCTTCACAAATAATGTCAGATTCATGTATATCAAACAACACAACATAAAAATAAGCTTTTCCCGTTGATTAACGGTGATTTGCGTAAGCGTAAAACACGCAAAAACGATTTTTGGGTGCTTTTTTGAGGCTATGGACGGCTAGAAGCATTTCTCGGCGTAAATAATGTCAGAGTCATGTTTATCGATTATAAATATAACAAAAAAACTTTAGTTGTACTTTATGTTGACTTAGGTGAAAGTGTGCTTGATAAAACTTCCATGAGGGTTAGATCGCACACTTGAAGCCTATATCTTGGTTCGCCATCATGTCTTTTCAACAAAGGCCAGGCGGCACTTGAAACAAGAGATAATAGGCTTTCATTTAAGCCCTATTATGCCGTCTTGGGCTTGAAATGCCTAAGAAAAAGAGGAGAAGAAGTTAGCATTTTTAGAAGAAACCGTAACTATTGGGCATTAATATATGAGAAGACAATTATAAGCAATAATAGTTTGTTTAAAGAATCATGTTTGTTAAATTTCATTAATTTTCACCTCACTCTGATAGAAAAATTTACAAAAATTGAAAAATTTGAGAAAAATTGCAACTATCTAGCATTATAGGAAACTATAGGAAAAGATAGTTATAAACATTAATAAATTCTTTACACAATTACCCTTGTTAAATATCATTAATTCTTATTCCACTGTAAGTAAAAAGTAGACAAAAAGTTAAAAATTGCAGAAAAAAAACACAATCTTTTAATGTTATTCGAAGAGAATATTATTCGTGGTTGATTCTGGACCAATCTAGTTTGATTAGGGAGCGCATTAAAATTCTTAACAGCTCAAGAGGGAGGGAGGGGTCGATCGATTGTGTT
>JAAAKG020148301.1:0-10282 GCA_010014905.2 Druon quercuslanigerum
TATTTACTTTATTTACTTTATGTACTTTATTTATTTTATTTATTTTATTTATTTTATTTACTTTATTAATTTTATTTTATATATTTATGTTATTTATAAATAATATATATTATTTATATTATTATTGTTTAAATAAAATTAATTACTTTAATTTACTTTACCTTCATACGCTTGCTTCGTTAGTCGTTCGAGTTTCATTCTTTCAATATGTCCAAACCATCTTAAATAATTTCGTTCACATATGTCAACGACCATCTTCTCTATGCCACATTATTTGAGGATTATCTAATTACTCACTTTGTCCATCAGTGTTTTCCTGCATATTGTGTGCAGGGATTTCATGTTGATCGCGTTAATTTTACTCTTATCCTCTTCTTGATAGTTTAATGTCTCGCTAACGTATAGCACGGCAGATATAAATATAGAATTATATATTGCACTTTTAACTTTATTTGATATATTTTTACTTTTGATAATGGACCCTACTCTAACGATAACCTTCTTACCCTCGTTTACACGCCTAACTTCCAACCTATCTTGCTGTCACAAATTGAATAGGCAACCAAGATATACATACTCATGAACTTGTTCTATTCGTTCATCATTTAGGACAATGTTGTACATTGTTTTCTCACCTTTTCCTTAAAAAACCTTAATTTTTTTGCGTTGACTTAAATCCTATGTTATTCATGCTGGTAATCAGTTTGTTCAACATTCTTTGCAATTCTTTGATTCACTCTGCTATAACAACCTTGTCATCTGCGAAAGCTAACCTATGCACCGGTAATGTATCGAGATCCACCTTCTTTATCGAAGAGGGCCATTTCTAGACACTTTTCTCTAAATATAATAAATAGCCATGAGGACATAACGCAAATATGTCTAACACCTTGAGTAATATTGAAAGAGTCACTCACAATCAGTTTCCCATTAACCTTCAATCTCGCTTTGCTACCAGAATACATTGCTTTTATTGCTTTTAGGGGCCATCCAATGATCCGGTCCTCTTTTGGAATTTCCCACTGTTTATTTCTAAACACCTTATCAAATGCTTTTTCTTGATCAACAAATTCGCAGGAAACTTTTTTCTCACTCTTAAACTTTTGTCTATGATCTGTCCCTGTAGGACTTCTTCAATCTCGATCAATAAACTTGTCAATTCGCACAATCTGTGAGGTATGTAGCCGCCACCATATTTAGGTATTTCAGCGTTAATTCTGTCAACATCAAGAGCCTTACCATTTTTCTTTAGAAATCTAAGTTCTTAATTATATCCTAAGCTTCATAGGTAGGATTTTCTCAGTTGAACTTTATAACGTGTTTTGCTGTATATTGCAGATGTGGCACCCTATAGCTTTACCTGTTAATAATTCCTCAAAAGAGTCTCTTAAAGCGTCCAGTATCTCATCTGTAGCATATAGCATTTCACCCTTGCTATTTCTAATGCTCACAAACTCTGTACTTTTACTTCCTTTTATCGCCAATTTATAAAAGAGTTTCTTGCTTCCTTCAAAGTCGTTTTGCATTGTCTTCTCTTCTTCTGTTCTGATTTTATCTTTACTTTCCTTGCTTAGTAGTTTAACTTTCCTCTTTTTTCGTCTGTAATATTCTTCAAGTCTATTTCTCCCCTCTTCGCTAAGGCCTGCCTTGTTTATAGTATGAATTGTAATAATATACATTCATTGAAAAAAGAAATTTTTCAGGGTGGTTGAGATAAAAATGCAATGCAAGATAAGGAACAAATATTAATGTAATCATGATAATTAACATTTATTTTTTATTTTGCAATATATTACATAAAAACAGTGGACTCATGTCTAAATTTGTTGCAACTCAAAACAACACCGGATTAGTGTACTTTTGACGATCGACATTTTTCTGTGCTGAATTGGCATTCCGAGACAAAGGTACAGAATATACAATTCTCAAAGAGAATAGAAGGAGCTTTTTTAACGAATGTAAAGTTTGCTACGCAAGCCGAAGGCGAGTTTTGCAATCACATGTGTCAAAATAACTGCTCTGCACCAGTTAAAGGCCATATTTTTTCAAACAACGTTCCAAAATGCGAGTTTTTACATATCAAAGAGTGGGTAGAATCTCTTTTTATCTAAGGTGTTTAGTAAATAAATTTAATATACATTTAATATAATATTCTTGAACATAATGTAGAAAATTTCATTTTTTGGACAAAACCGAGTGCAAAGCACGAGATACGTGCGGAGAATGTTTTCATTGAAACGAAAGGAGCTTTAAAAAAAGAGAATTCTCCGAGCGGACGCACACACTTTTGTCCTAACATTTGTTCGTATCTGTCATTGTTTCCGAGAAAAAAGCAGAAAACTCGATGGTAAAAAACAAAAATTCTCCTGCCCCCAAAACTTATTTAGCCAACACTAAACTTACGAGATATCTTCCTTATGAAAGTAAATATTAAAAAAAGTTTGCCAAAAATTTAAGAGTGGCTTTTCCGAGAAAATCGACTTTTAGTTTTTTCAGAAAAATCGCTGCTAATTTGTTAATTATTAGTTATAGAGGTTCAAAGAAAAAATTCAGTAGAAAATGCAAATACACATAAGTCTTTAGATTTGTTTGTTTGTTTGTAATTCGGAAAAATACGTATCGCTTAATTTCCTTTTAAAACAGCAGATTTCATTCACGGGCGGTTCTGCGACTTCAAGTGTAAAACCCTGTATGATTTAAAATGAATTCGATCTATCCTTTTTTTTCTTTTCATAGAGATGCAATGGCGCATACAAATTTCGGAAACTTGATACCTAATGTTTTTTGGACAGCCTTAACGATCGTGCTTCCAACTACGCTGGCCGCACACATCTCTAATAAGTCATCGAAATCAATTTTCTTTAACTGACACGTTATAGGCATAACCCATTTAAAAATGTTAAATTGTGACTCTGATTTTAAAATAACACCCGATTTTAAAAACACCCGAGTAGGTATTTTTAGTCAAATCGGATTTTTTCAATTTCGATCAGGCATATTGGATCAGCAACCCGACGCGACGAAAACCCCGTGTAGAAATTTTTAACTAAATCAGTTTTTCTACTTGAAAGAAGCAGTAAATATAATGTGTTTCGCAAACGAAATAAGTGTTAAATTAAGAACAAGCGAGATGAAGACGAAAACCCTTATTTATTTACAAAAGAAATTATAAAACAAGTGATTTTCAGGTTATTTAACATTATTTAAAAATTTTAAATATATTATTATAATATTATATAATATCATTTTAAAGTACATATTTAAGTGCAAATAATTAAACAATCGAGTGTTTGACAGGTAATAAGTACATTTTTTGATAAATATTTTCTTCATAAACTCACCATTTTACTCTTAAGATATGAAATTATTTAAAAATTGATATGTTTCTCAATAATAAGAAAAATTTGGTATTTCTACAATTAATTCTATAGAGCGCACATGTATTTTAAAATTACATCTTGCTTTATTTCAAAAGATGCAAGGCTATATTTTTAAAAGAAGTTAGTCAAGAACACGTTACTCATGATGATATATACTCAAGTTTAACCATATTTATTTTTACACCGAGTAAACTAAGAACAAATCGGGCATCGCGTATTGCGAAGAAAATAGACTTTGAAATTAAAAAAAAAATATTTCTTGAAATACAAGAGATCATCCATAAATTACGTATCATTTCTGGGGAGGGGGAGAGCGACTAGTCTAGGGTTACATAATGCCAAAAAAGTGCTAGGAAAAGTTCGCAAAAGCGTTACATAAGAAGGGGGGGGGGGGGTCAAAATTGTCGCAAATTGCGTTAGGTAATCTATAAATGGCCCCAAGTGTATCATATTTTAGGGACATGATATTGTCACATTTTTTATTTTCACCCATATAAATAAGTAATAATTATAATTTGAAAGAATATGTTCGGGCAGTTACGGGACAAGGTTAACGATGCAAGGTAAATCTGCTCAATACGTCGTACCTTATTCATCACCCATACCACCAACTTCATATAATATAGTAAAATCTCCTCCAAACATTTTCTACGTGTATGTTCATTTCTTCATTAAGTTTTAATGTCCACAAAGATAATTTTCACTATAAAAATGAAGCAAAGCATATAAGTTTACAATACAGCTTTTTAGAGGCAATTCAGCCAGTCAAGAAGCATTACGAACTGCAATTTTTTGCTTTTTTAGTTGCCACTCTGTAGAAGATTATATTCGCGCGATAAATTAAGCTTAACGAGGACAAATGTGAAAGGCTTGGGTGTGACTAAACCTCTCAATTTGCATAGCTCATTTTTCGGACGATTATTCATATGATTCTTGGCTCCAATAAAATTTCTATTCTAGTTTTCTTTCAAATGATTCCGAAGAAAAAGTTTATATCTGAGAATAATATAATTAGAAAAAAAGAATATAAATTAATTATGCCTTCTTTATGTGAATCAATATGAATTTGAACCTTATTGTTGTAATATAACAGAATTAAACCTATTTTTAACTCTTAGGCTATATTTAGTGCAAAGTTATTATTATTATTCATGGTTGAGACTCGGACTACAGCCACGCTGTTGGCTGATATTTTTGACTTATTGATATAGTTACTGCCCGTAAACCTTTCCCGCAATCGCAGGGCAGTGAGAAAGGATATGAGTAGCTATCTCATCATCCCTGACACAGACGACACAGCGTGCTTTCTTCGAGCCCAATCTTATGTTTCCACGTCCTATACCTGCCTGTAACTAGAGGTCCATCCCTACTTATTCTGATGTTCCTTGGTCAGCCAACTGATGATTTTTTAGTCACTAACCTACTGGAAATGCCTAGAACTGTTCAGTGAAGTTTTCTCTTGCAGCTAGTTATGCTAGCCTGTCTGATATCACATTGCCTTTGATGTCGTTGTGTCCAGGAAGTCAAAGTAGGGTCACATCGATTTCTGTCGCAAATTTTTTCAGTGCCTGAAAGCACTCCCATACTAATAGCGACGTAGCCTTTGTTCCATTCAGAGACATTATAGCAGGCCTACTGTTTGAGCAGATACGGATGTTTCTTCTGTTGTTATACTCCTTTTTCTTGCAAGTGCATTGGATCATGGCCATAATCTAAGATTGCAGAGCTGTGGCGTAGGGCCCCATCGCGATTGTGAGGACCATTCATTTTCTTCTACGATATACATCGGCTCCTGCATTTTCCTTGTTCCTGAAGCCATCTGTAAACCAATTGCCTCCATAACTGGGCCGAGTTACCTCGCCGTTAACCCATTCCTCCTTTATGGATAGGCTAACTCGATACCCTCTAGTCGAAGGGGTATCGAGTGGGAATTTTGTTCCTGGCCATTGCTCAGAGTCGGCCTTCTCGCAATTTCGGTTTCGTTCCGCAACACTGCTGTCGAGATTCTTCGTCGTTTACCATATTTAATCTCCCGGTAGCCTTCGCAGCCACTGCCTTGATGGTGAGATGGAGGAGCATCAAACCTATTAGTGCCCCCAAAGATATCGTGGGTGTCGACTTCGAGGCACAAGTGATGCCTCTTAGAATCAGTTCCCTGATTCTTTTAAGTCGAAACTTCACAGTGGACATTTCAACCCTACTCCAACAGATCACCGCTGCATAAGACGTGATTTATAAGTTTTGGCACTGTATTAAAGCTTTTTTTATAATTTTTATTTTTTTTGGGTTGCTTCAATCATAACGTGGTTCATTTGCGAATGAGTGTTGCCAACTTATTTATACGACTGTCCAGTTTCCGAGATTTTGTATCACTTCCAGGACAAGGCAAAATCACTCTAAACTGTATTTCGTCTTTGAAATGATAATACTGATGATAAACAGTCCGAAAAAGTGGTCGCCCAACCAAGTTGACCAAAGCAACCACAAAAAAGTTACTGTCAAGTGCGAAAGATAAGGTCGGTGTTTCACAAAGACGTTTATGGCAATGATTTCAACATGAATATTGCCTAGTGTATACCCAAATTAAAGGATTTTATCAATGCCTATTATTCAAGAAATAGGTACATATTTTGGCCATCCGTTGCAAAGTTGCCATTGGTCAAGGAAGGCGTTGTTGTGGTTAAGTGGTCAAAACATACCTGCAGTGCCAAAAGAAGACAACCCTCCAAATGCACCCCAGACACGTCTAATTGAACGCTTTTGTGTTCTACTAACTCGTTTTGTGTACGACAGTTGCTGATAGGAAAAAAACTGAGCGTGCATTGATTGGCAGATTTCCGCAAGAACTGAAAGAAGTCGACCTTTCGGTCGTTCAAGCCATGATGAACACCATCCGGCTAAAACTTCGAAAAATTGTATAGATCCACATATAAGTGTCTTCGGTTTCAAGCCCCACCTTCGATTAATTTAAAAATCACAATATCGATCTATTTTGACACGCTGATTACGAATATGATAGTGAAACTAAGCGAAAAGTTTCCTTTTCAAGGTCAAACCCCAAAAACTGGTTCTTTAAACGGGTTTCTGATTCTATTTTGAAAATTGTTGGCCTGAACAAAAAACGTTTGAAATAGAAGCTGTTGAACTTACAAAATATTTTTCGTGTTAAAATAATTTTTAAATGCCACTCAACCTCTTTTCTCCACATGGCCCGCTCTAATGAAACCGAAGTCGAGTCAGTGCGAAAGCGAGTGCGAAGACCGTGGCGCGTGAGTGACGTAATTATCACGTGTTTCGAATGTCGAAAAACCGACATTCGATCCGCGTTACGATCGGATCGGATTTTCGATTGGATCCGTCGGCCTTAAATTGATGAAAATTGAAAATATTTAAAATCCAATATGCGGCGAACGAAAGGCATTTTAAGTTTTTAAATTACAATTTCAATTCTAAAAATCTAATCCGATGCATATAGAATGCAGATTGCAGATCCAGAGAGACATGAAGACAACACTGTGTCAATCTGCTAGTTAATCTTACGCATGTTATATATAGTTCAACAATAAAAAAGAACGTTCTGGTAATTTTTATTTTAGTTATTAAAATATCCTATACGATTACATAATAACTAGTAATAACAATTCTTTAAATGTTATTCATTTCAAGATTTGTAAGTCGTTTTTTAAAGGCTTTAAAGGTTAATATTTATTTTCTTGTTCAATATTCTCAAGACAGAATGATAAAGGGGGATGATCGCTACTGAGAGAGGCCCAATATTCTGTTATTACTAATTACCCTAGCTTTATTTTAATTTTTTTTCAACAAATAACAGTTTTGAAAATTTTGGCAGCTTCGCGCGCACATTCTCTTCGCGCGCTTCGCGCACGTTTCGCTTCACTCGCAAATTTGAGCGCGCCTAAGGTGCGCGGACTGTCGATTCGCGCGCTTCGCGCTCGATAATATATGTGTCTCACGCTTCGCGCATGATAGTAAATTTGCCTTGCGCTTGGCGCTCGATAATATATTTAGCTCGCCTTACGCGCTCGGCCTTTGCATTTTTTTCAAATTTGTGCGCCTGTAATTTGGTGATTTCGAACGTTTTTGGTTAAAACTCTATCGGTTTTAGAAAACACATTCTCATCACGTATCTCGTGCTTCGCACTCGATTTTGACCAGAATGTAAACTTTTCTACATTATCTTGAACTCTATTATATCAAATGTATATTATAATTATTTCTGTATATTGGCCTAAGGCGGCTTATTCACATATTGCAAAATAAAGTACAATTTTTGTTTTTGCTGAATACTTTATTACTTGTATCTTATTTTACATTAAATTTTATTTTCAACTCCCTTGAAAAAGCTATATCATTTCAATAAACTTTTTATTATTGCAATTCATAATATCCATTGGTATACAAAACAGAAGTATTTTCATTGCCTTATTTTTATAGTGTAAAAAGGTGCGCATTTTATTAAACAAAAATTGTTATCAGCATTTTATTGCAACTTATCTCAATTTTCCATAAATACCATTTTTTATAATATTTTTTACGAGATAAACTAGAAATGCCCGTCCTAGCGTGAGGTAGTTTGACACAAATTTTTAGATATAATGCAGCCGAAAAATGTTGTTGAATAGAATGTTATTGTAGCTTGTGCTCCTTTTATGAAAAGTGAATTTCTGTATTTTTGATATATTTCCATAACAAGAATTTATGATGCAATTGTAGATATTTTTTTGGTAATGAACTTTTGTCTCGTCGTCTTTTTCGTCCTTTGTGTTTTTTTTTCAAAAATTTAACTTTCTTTTTTTCATCTTAATTTTACAAATAAAAAGAACTGCACGCACTGTATAAAAATTATTGATAGTACATTTGTAGATCCTTTTTGGTAGAACAATTTTTGTCTAATGATTTTTTTTCGTACCTTATGTCGTATTTCAAACAATTAAACACTTTTTTTAATGTTATTTTTTATGATTAAAGTAAAAACAACGCGTCCTATGAAAAAAATATTTATAACGAATTTGCATGATAATGGCCCTCTATTGGAGGTTTTTCTAAAAATGTGTTTTTTTTTATTTTCAATTCTTTCTTCGAATAAAATAAAAACTGCATGTCCTATACAAAAGTGATCAATACAAAATTTGTAGATTTTTTTGAGATGCTCAATCTGAGCCAGCTCATTTTTTTTTGTCTCTTCTCTAATCGACAGCAAAATGAATATTTTGTTTTTTCATTATTTTTGTGCTATCTAAATTTGAACTTACGACTTTTCGAAAAAAAATTAAAAAGTTGTTATAAAAGAATTGTAAGGCTTCCCACAAGAAACATTTTTTTGGTCAAGTATGTTTTCGTGTCGTGCGTTGTTTGGTTTAAAATGTCAATTTTCGTTCGTTTTTTTGGGATATTGAAAATGCTACAAGTCTGATCATTTTGATTTTATCGCAAAATGTCAGTTAGATAAATTTTTCGTGCTTCTGAGTACTATGGATAGCCGACCACGGAATTTTCCAAGTTAAAAAAAAATGATCTCAAAATTTTTTTGTGCTTCCAAATCCAAACAATTTGAATTTTCGACTTTTCGAAAAAAATTCAGAAAGTTGTTATGTTTTTAAGTTCTCCAATCATGTATTTCTTCAATCCAAAGAAATCATTTGATTGCCTGAAAAATAATAGACTATAGAAACAAATAAATAATTACTTCAAACTGTGATATATCATTTGAGCGAAAGGACGATGTCTTTAACAGAATACAATTAAAGATTTATATATAAAAATCAATCAGTTGAGCTGATTGAATATAACTTTAATTCTAAGAAATATTTTCATAATTAAAATTATTCTCGATCGGATAAAATAAAAGTTTTTTTAATTAAAAAAGTTGATTTCTTGGTGAAAGAAGTGCACCTTAAACTTTAATAAATATTTCCTGGGAAAGGAAAATGTTTTTTGGAATTAAAGAAATATGAATTAAAGAGAAAAATATACATTTTAAACCAAGATGACTCATTGTTCCAAATCAATGTGCCAGACCCGTGTAGAAATTTTTCTATGGCCCAGGCCAGGCCACATCTGGCCCGGATCTGGAAAACCAACCTGGGCCCGATCACTGATGAAACACACGGCCCGATCGGAGCCAGATCTGGCGGCCGAGGTGGCTGCCCGATCGGTACTCGACCTGGCCCCGACCAATTTCCCGTTAAGAGCCATTTTTGAAATTTATACTTTCTTATTATTTTATTTATAATAATAATTTTATAACAAGAAAAAGGAATAGACTGAACTATATTTTTTATTTAGGTACAAAATATTATTACAAATAAAAATACAAATGCAAAATCAATACATTTTCTAGTATTTTTGACTTCGTTCTTTACGATATCCGCCTATACTTCGCCTATACGAAGTACCTATTTAGAGCAAAAAAATATCTAATTATAATATTTGAAGATTAAAATGACGAAATCGAATTTTGTGGTTAAAACTTTGTTCCAGCCATTCCAACACCCTTTATTAATCTGTACATTTGTGTTCATTTCATGAACACTTTTCTTCCACTTAAGCAAAAAATAAATGTGTTTCCACGAGTAATTAAGTTTTCAAAAGAACAAATCAATTTTTGCGCCTACATAATTCGCCTGATAACATTTTGCAAGAGGACCTTTCGACTTCTTTTTGAAGCTACAATTTACTCCTAAAAGGAACGACATATAGCTTTTATGGGATACCCTGAAGATATATTGATTTCAAATTTAACTTCCAAGTTCGATAATTTCATTTTATGTAATAAATATAATATCATTTAGTTTTTACTCCATGCAGGTACTACTTTTCAAATTTTAAATATAGAAATATATAACTTTAAATGTCTAATTTAAATACTTTTTGGATTATAA
>JAAAKG020148302.1:0-10282 GCA_010014905.2 Druon quercuslanigerum
CCCAAATATTAAATTTTATTTTTTTATTTTTTTTAAACCCGTGGTTCTGCTAGCTGGAAGTCAAGCTGCAAGAACCACGGGTTAAAAAAAATAAAAAGCACTACATTGGATATTTGGGCATTACTTAGCATTAAATTAGCACTAAATTCTTGTGTGAGAGAAAATTGGATATACTTTGTTGTTCTTGTGATTTAGGCGTGGTGCTCTCAGCTTGACATCCAGTTACTAGACCATGGGGTTTTGTTTAAAAATAATCAAAGTATTAAGTTCGCATTTGGGGCATTAATTAGCACTAAATTAGCACTAAATTCTTGTATAGGAGAAAAGACGATATACTTATTTGGTCTTGTGATATACGCGTGGTTCTTGCAGCTTGACTTCCAGCTAGCAGAACCACGGGTTTAAAAAAAAATAAAAAGCACTAAATTTAATATATGGGCATTAATTAGCACTAAAATATAGAATAAATTTTTTTCAAAAAATGCGTTGTGGTCTTGTCTACTTGAGGGACGTTTGGACGTTAAGGAAGCTAAAGTAGTATGCCAGGACAGGAAAGAGGTCGTCGATAATGTACGTCACCAATTTTGGACTATTTTGCCTCCAACCACTCGCTCGTTGACAAGTGCAGTTTTTACCCCCCCCCCCCCTCCACCGAAAATGGCATAGCACAAACACAAAATGAAAAGTTAAAAAAAAACGTAAATACAATATTGCATTTAAGACAAAAAGACAACATTTTTGAAGACTGTTAGATTTTCAACAAAAAAGACGAATTTTTTTTAGAAGACAGTTGAATCTTTTGGAATCTTTGGAATCTGTATGAAATCTTGGAATTATTGGAATCTTTATCAAATCTTTTAAATCTTTGGTAAATTTTTGTAAAAAATACTTTTCAATCTTACAAATGTTTGTGAAATAATTGCAATTTTTGTGTGATCTTTTGGAATATTTGGGATTTCTTCGAAATTTTTCTGAAATGTTAGAAATCTTTTGAAAATTTAGGGAAATATATATAAGTCCTTGCGGAATTATTAAAATGTTTGGAAAAAAAATAAAATTATTGTGAAGTCTTTTACGCTTTTGTGAATTCTTTAAAATCTTTTAAAATCTTTTAAAGTATAAAATAATTGGAAGTCTTTTAAAATCGTTAGAAAACTTTGAGAAACCTTTGGAAATCTTTAAATTCTGTCTGAAATCTTTTTAAATCTCTTGAAAACTTTTGACGAATTTTAAATCTTTTAGAATCTTTAAAATTATTATGAAATCTTATAAATCTTTTAGATTCTTTGTAAGTATAATGAAATCTTTGAAATCTGTATGCAATTTTTGAAATCGCTTCAAATCCTTGAAATTACTGAAAACTCTTTGAAATCCTTTGGAAATCTTTTAAAATCCTTGAAATAATTGTAAAATCTTTGAAATCTTCTGATATAACTGAACACATACGGAAATCTAAGAAATCATTAGGAAATATTCGGAATTATTTTAAATCTTTGAAATTTTCTTAACATCTTATAAGTGTTTGTGAAAGCATTGAAATACTTCTAAACAAGAATTGTGAAAAAGAATCTTTTGAAAATTTGGTGAAATTTAAAGAAAATATTTAAAAGTCATTTAAAATGTTAGAAAACGTTCAAAAATCGTTTGACTTCACGGAAATCTTTTCTTTAAAATTACTGTTAAATCCTTGAAATGTTTAGAATTTTTTGAAATCTTTTTAAATCCTTGGAATCATTGTGAAATCTTCGAAATATTGTTGAAATCACTGAAATCTTAAAAATATTCTTAAAATCTCTAAAAGTTCTTTAAGAACTTTAAAATATATTTTTTTGTTTTTTTTTAAATCTTTGAAATGTTTCTAAATCTTTTGAAATCGTTTAAAAACATTTGAAACTTTTTGCGATCTTTGAAATCAAATGAAATATTTTTTGCTTAAGAATTGGACAATTTTGTTGAAAATTCGACTTTGCATGTAGCTTAAAAATTAAATTATTAAAAGTTTAACTTGGATTTGAAATTTAACAGTTAGTTGATAATATAATAATGTTTTATATTGAAAATTCATATTTTTGCATTGAAAATTCAACTATTTTGTTAAAAATTAAACTATGTATTTAAAACTACAACTATTTTGTTAAAAACTTAACTATTTAGTTAATAATTAGTTTTTTTTACAGAAAATTAAATTGCCACAATTTTTTAAGAATTAGTGAAAAGTGTCAGTAAAAAAATTAATCGGAAAAGCTGTTAAAAGAATGTTTTCCTTAAGCTTGAAACTTTTTTCATAAAAAATCATGTTCAGATTATGAATACCGAAAATTCTGTGGCTTTTTCGAATTAGTAGATTGAAAAGCGAATTTAAATGTTAAAATATGTGAATAAGAACCTAAAGTCATGAGATATAAAATGCTATAGAAACACAAGAGCTTGCATTAAAAGATGCTTGGACGTGTAGGAAGCTAAAGTAGTATGCCAGGACATGAAAGGGGTCGTCGATAATCAACGTCACCAATTTCAGACTGGTTTGCCTCCCACCACTCGCTCGTTGAAAACTGCAGTTTTTACCCCCCCTCCCCCCCCCGACAATGACATGGCACAAACACAAAATGAAATGTTAAAAAAAATAATGTAAATAAAATATTGCATTTAAGCCAAAAAGAGAAAATTTTTGAAGACTGTTAAATTTTCAACAGAAAAGACGAATTTTTTTAGAAGACAGTTGAATCTTTTGGAATCTTTGGAATCTATATGAAATCTTAGAATTATTGGAATCTTTATGATCTTTGACATCTTTCTGGTGTTTTTGAAAATTTTGAAATCTTCGGATACAACTTAATAAATTTAGAAATCTTAGAAATCTTATCTTTTGGAATTTTTGGGATTTCATCGAAATTTTTCTGAAATGTTAGAAATGTTTTAAAATTTTAGTGAAATATTTGAAATCCTTGCGGAATTATTGAAATTTTCTTTGAATAGTTAAAATTATTGTGAAGTATTTTACGTTTTTGTGAATTCTTTGAAATCTTTTGAAATCTTTTAAATTTCCATAAAATATTTTAAAGTCTTTTAAAATCGTTAGAAAACTTTGAGAAACTATTGGAGTTCTTCAAATTCTGTCTAAAATATTTTGAAATACTTTGAAAACTTTTGAAGAATTTGAAATATTTTAGAATCTTTAAAACTATTGTGAAATCTTTTAAAACTGTTGGATTCTTTGTAAGTATAATAAAATCTTTAAAATCTGTACGAATTTGGAATCCTAGAAGCCCTTGTAAAATTACTGAAATTTTTGTGAAATCATTGAAATCTTTGAAATCTTTTTAAATCCTTAAAATCATTGTAAAATCTTTGAAATCTTCTAAAATAACTGAAAATATTCGGAAATCTTGTAAATCATTGTGAAATATTTCAAATTATTGTAAATCTTTGAAGTTTTCTTAAAATCTTATAAACGTTTTTCAAATCATTAAAAACTTCTGAACAAGAATTGTGAAAAAGAAACTTTTGAAAATTTGGTGAAATAATGGAAATCACTGAAATCTTTTTAAACCCTTTAAATTATTTAAAAATATTTTGTGATATTTTTGTCAAATCTATGAAATATTTAATTTTTTTTAAAATCTTTTAAAATCCTTGAAATCATTGTGAAATCTTCGAATTATTGTTGAAATTACTAAAATCTTTAAAATTTTCTTGAAATCTTTAAAAATTCTTTAAGATCATTGAAATATTTTTGGTGTTTTTAAATTATTTGAAATTTTCTGAAATAATTGTAAATATTTTCAAATCTTGAAAAACATTGTCAAATATTTGAAAGCCTTTGAAATTTTTGTGAAATATTTTTAATCTTTTAACATATTCGAAATCTTTGTGAAATGATAGAAGTTTTGCAATCTTAGAAATCTGTGTAAAAATGAAATGCATTTGAAACCTTTGAAATCCTGATGAAATCTTTTTAAATCTTTGAAATGTTTATAAATCTTTTGAAATCCTTTAAAAACATTTGAAATCTTTGCGAAATATTTTATGATCTTTGACATCTTACTGGTGTTTTTGAAATTTTTCAAATCTTCGGATACAACTTAATATATTTAGAAATATTAGAAATTATTGTGAAATGTTTATATTTTTTTTTGAAATTTTAGTGAAATATTTGAAATCATTGCGATATTATTGAAATTTTTGTGAAATAATTAAAATTATTGTGAAGTTTTTTACGCTTTTGTGAATTCTTTGAAATATTTTTAAATCTTTCGAATTTCTATAAAATCTTTCTAAATTTCTAAATTTCTAAAATCTTTCTTATTTCTATAAAGTCTTTTAGAATCTTTAAAATTATTATGAAATCTTTTAAATCTTTTGAATTCTTTGTAAGTATAATGAAATCTTTGAAATCTGTATGAAAATTTTGAAATCTTTTCAAATCCTGGAAATTACTGAAAAACCTTTGAAATATTTGGGAAATTCTCGGAATTTTTAAATCCTAGAAGCCCTTATAAAATTAATAAAACTTTTGTAAAATCATTGAAATCTTTCAAATCTTTTAAAATCCTTAAAATCATTGTAGAATCTTTGAAATCTTCTGATATAACTTAAAATATTCGGAAATATTGTAAATCATTGTGAAATATTTAGAATTATTTTAAATCTTTGAAATTTTCTTAAAATATTATAAATGTCTTTGAAATCATTGAAATACTTCTCAACAAGAATTGTAAAAAAGAATCTTTTGAAAATTTGGTGACGTTCAAAAATTTTTTGAGTTCTTGGAAATCTTTTGAAATCTTTAAAATTACTGAGAAATCCTTAAAATCTTTTAGAATCTTTAACATTTTTGTAAAATCTGTGAAATATTTTGAATTTTTTTGCAATCTTTTTAAATCCTTGAAATCATTATGAAATCTTCGAATTATTGTTGAAATCACTGAAATCTTAAAAAATATTCTTGAAATCTTCAAAAATTCTTCAAGATCTTTAAAATATATTTTTGGTTTTTTTAAATTCTTTTAATCTTTGTGAAATGATAGAAGTTTTACAATTTTAGAAATCTGTTTAAAACCATTGAAATGAATTTGAAACCTTTAAAACCTTGATGAAATCTTTTAAAATCTCTGAAATGTTTTTAAATTTTTCGAAATCCTTTAAAAACAATTGCAATCTTTTGCGATCTTTGCAATCGTATGAAATATTTTTTGCTTAAGAATTCGACATTTTGGTTAAAAATTCGACTTTGCATATAGTTTAAAAACTAAAGTATTTAGTAAAAAATGCAACTACTTTGTTGAAAAAACGTTCCTTTAATTTAAAAGTTTAACTATTTGATTGGAAATTCAACAGTTTGGTTGATAATATAATGTTTTATATTGAAAATTCATCTTTGTGTATTGAAAGTTTAACTATGTTTTAAAAAATTAAATTACGTATTTAAAAATGCAACTATTTTCTTAAAAACTTAACTATTTAGCTAATAAATAGTTTTTTCCGAAAAACAAACTGTTTTGTTGAAAATCGGTCTTTTTGGATAGCGAATTCGTCCCTCTAGATCCTAAATTCATCTCTTTAGTACAAAAGTTCTTGGTTGAAAATTCGACTGACTTCTAAAAAATTCGTCCGTTTGGCTTGAAGATTTAACTGCTAAAAAAGTGAAACTGCGTATGGTTAAAGTTTTTTTTTTTTGAAAGAAAATTAAATTTCAATAATTTTTTAAAAATTATTAGGAAGTGACAGTACAAAAAAAATCAGAAAAGCTGTTAAATGAATCTCTTCCTGAAGCTTTAACCTTTTTTCGTAAAAAATCACGTTCAGATTATGAATACCAAAAATTCTCTGGCTTTTTTGAATTAGTGGATTGGAAAGTGAATTTAAATGTTAAAATATGTGAATAAGAGCCTAAAGTGACAAGATATAAAGAGCCATAGAAACACAAGAGCTTGCATAAAAAGATGCTTGGACATGAAGGAAGATAAAGTAGTATGTCAGGACATGCACACAAATGACACAAATATTAGAAGCTATTGTGAAATGTTTTATTTGTTTTGAAGCTTTGAAATTTTTGTGTGATTTTTTGGATTTTTTGGGATTTCATCAAAATTTTTCTGTAATGTTAGAAGTCTTTTGAACTTATCGTGAAATATTTAAAATCCTTGCGGAATAATTGAAATTTTTGTGAAATAATTAAAATTATTTCGAAGTCCTTTACGTTTTTGTGAATTCTTTGAAATCTCTTAAAATCTTTCAAATTTCCATGAAATATTTTGAAGTCTTTTAAAGTCGTTTGAAAACATTGAGAAACCTTTGAAGTTCTTTGTTCTGAAATCTTTTTAAAACTTTCGACGAATTTGAAATCTTTTAGAATCTTTCAAATTATTGTGAAATCTTTTTAATCTTTTCGATTCTTTGTAAATATAATGGAATCTTTGAAATCTATATGAAATTTTTTAAATCGCATCAAATCCTTGAAATTACTGAAAAACCTTTGAAATCTTTGTTAAATTCTCGGAATTTTGGAATCCTAGAAGCCCTTATAAAATTATTGAAATTTTTTTGAAATCACTGAAATCTTTTAAATTTTTTAAAATCCTTAAAATCATTGTAGAATCTTTGAAATCTTCTGATATAACTTAAAATATTCGGAAATCTTGGAATCATTGTGAAATATTTAGAATTATTTTAAATCTTTGAAATTTTCTTGAAATCTTATAAATTTGTTTGATATCATTAAAAACTTCTGAACAAGAATTGTAAAAAAGAATCTTTTGAAAATTTGGTGAAATAATGGAAATCACTGAAATCTTTTAAAATCCTTTCAATTATTTTAAAATATTTTAAAGTCATTTAAAATCTTTAAAATTACTGTGAAATCTTTTAGAATCTTTAAAATTTGTGTGAAATCTGTGAAATCTTTTGAATTTTTTTGAAATATTTTTAAATCCTTGAAATCATTTTGAAATCTTCGAACTATTGTTGAAATCACTAAAATCTTAAAAATGTTCTTGAAATCTTTAAAAATTCTTTAAGAATTTAGAAATATTTCTGTTTTTTTGTAAATTCTTTGAAATTTTTAAAAATAATTGTAAATACTTTCAAATCTTGGAAAACATTGTCAAATACTTGAAAATCTTTAAAATTTTTGTGAAATAATTTAAATCTTTGAAATTTTCTTGAAATCTTATAAATGTTTTTGAAATCATTAAAAACTTCTGAACAAGAATTGTAAAAAAGAATCTTTTGAAAATTCGGTGAAATTTTTAAAACATATTTTAAAGTCATTTAAAATATTAGAAAACGTTCAAAAATTTTTTATGTTAATGGCAATCTTTTGAAATCTTTAAAATTACTGTTAAATCCTTCAAATCGTTAGAATCTTTAACATTTTTGTGAAATCTCTAATATCTTTTGAATTTTTATGAAATCTTTTTAAATCCTTGAAATTATTTTGAAATCTTCGAATTATTGTTAAAATCAATGAAATCTTAAAATATTCTTGAAATCTTAAAAAATTCTTTAAGATCTTTAAAATATTTTTTTTTAAATTCTTTGAAATTTTTAAAAATAATTGCAAATACTTTCAAATCTTGGAAAACATTGTCAAATACTTGAAAATCTTAAAAATTTTTGTAAAATATTTTAAATCTTTGAAATTTTCTTGAAATCTTATCAATGTTTTTGAAATCATCAAAAACTTCTGAAGAAGAATTGTAAAAAAGAATCTTTTGAAAATTCGGTGAAATTTTTAAAACATATTTTAAAGTCATTTAATATATTAGAAAACGATCAAAAATCTTTAAAGTTCATGGTAATCTTTTGAAATCTTTAAAATTACTGTTAAATCCTTGAAATCTTTTAGAATCTCTAACATTTTTGTGTTGAAATCAATGAAATCTTAAAAATATTCTTGAAATCTTTCAAAATTCTTTAAGATCATTGAAATATTTTCGGGGTTTTTAAATTCTTTGAAATTTTCTGAAATAATTGTAAATATTTTCAAATCTTGGAAAACATTGTCAAATATTTAATAATCTTTGAAATTTTTGTGAAATATCAAAGCCTGATGAAATCTTTTTAAATCTTTGAAATGTTTCTAAATCTTTTGAAATCCTTTAAAAACATTTGAAATCTTTTGCGACCTTTAAAATCGTATGAAATAGTTTTTGTTTAAGAATTCAACAATTTGGTTGAAAATGCAACTTTGCATGTAGTTTAAAAATTAAAGTATTAAAACTTTAACTATTCGAATAGTTTGATAAAATTTTTTTTTATTATTATTATTTTATTTTTTATTTATTTATTTTATTTATATTCATCATATATTATATTATTATATTTATTAATATTTATTATTTTTTAACATTTGAACTCTTTTGCGATCTTTGAAATCGTATGCAATATTTTTTGTTTAGAATTCGACAATTTGGTTTAAAATTCGACTTTGCATGTCGTTTAAAAATTAAAGTATTTAGTAAAAAATGCAACTACTTATTTATTTAAATAACTATTTATTAAAATAATATTACTATTTATTATTATTATATTTATTATTATATTATTACATTATATTTATTTATTTATATTATTATATTATTATTTTTTAAATTAATTTTTGATTTCAAATTCAACAGTTCGGCTGATAATATAATAATGTGTTATATTGAAAATTAATTTTCGTGCATTGAAAATTTAACTACGTTATTAAAAATTAAACTATTTATTTAAAACTACAATTATTTTGTTAAAAACTTAACTATTTAGTTAATAATTAGTTTTTTAAAGAAAATTTAACTGTTTTGTTGAAAATCGGTATTTTTGGATCGCGAATTCGTTCTTCTCGATCCGTTTGGCTTGAAGATTTACTGTTAAAAAATTAAACTGCTTATGGTTAAAGTTTTTTTTTTTTGAAAGAAAATTAAATTTCAACAATTTTTTAAGAATAAGTAAAAAGTGACCGTAAAACAAATTAATCAGAAAAGCTGTTAAAAGAATGTTTTTCTTAAGCTTTAAACTTTTTTCATAAAAAATCATGTTCAGATTATAAATACCAAAAATTCTCCTGATTAAAATTTTCTATTTAAAGATTCAAATAAAAACTCCTCGACTTTTTAAAATACGAAATCCGAAGTCGTGTAGGTAGTTATAGTCACATAAAAAAATGAAAGAACGAATTACGACAGTTATGAAGTTTTCCTGGGGCGTGAATGCTTCATGCAAGCTGCTGTCTAATATTATTCTCGACGCTTGTTGATGCTTTTCACTGAAGAAAGTATGAAGTGAGGAGGGAGCGTATACAATAGTCATTCTGCCGAATGAAATTTTAAAATTGGGGTTTTCACGAATTTTTTTACAGAAAACTGGGTCAATTTGAACATCTAAGAAAGTAATACCTTATTTTGTGACTAATTTCAACCCAAAATAAAAAAAATAAAAAAACCTACATTGAAAAACATTTGAAGGCCTCGGAATCACTTTAGAGATAGATAGATAGATAGTTGAATCTTCAACTAAAAATTATAAATAAATTAAACAAATTTTCTCTAAAAAAATTAGTTTCTAACAACGAAAAACTGGTTTTAAACGAATTAGTTGAATATTTAACAAAATACAATGTATTTTTAGCAAATAAATTCAAATTTTAACAAAGCAGTAGAATTTTCTGCCATAAAATATACATTTTCAAACGAGAAAAGGTTATTTTTGACTAAATTTTTAAATTTGTTACCAAAAAAGTCGAATATTTAACCCAAAAAGACGGGTTTTCAAAAAGTTGTTGCATTTTCAAACAAAATAATATAAAGTTTACCGAACGGAATAGAATTTTAAAAATGATCTACAATTTTTAAGTTTAGAGTTCAAATTTATCAGAAAAAATGTAACTTGTAATAGCAAAAAGTACAATTTTTAAGCCAAAAAAATAAATTTCTTACAAAATATTTGAATTTTTACCCAAAAGAAATAAATTTTAAAAAAATTTTAACTTTGAACCAAATAGTTGAAGTTTTCACAAAATATTTGAATCTTTATTAAAAAATATAAATGTTAAATAAAGAATTAAACACATAAATTTTTGTAAAACAATTAATTTTGAATAAACAAACATAAATAATTATTATTGTTGATCTTAGGGTTGTTGACCAGGCAATATTTATTATCAATATTAGATGTTAATTTTGTTTGTCTACTGGTCTATATCAATATTGTTAAAATATTGATATTTTTTAAGATTGTGAAAAAAATGTCTCTATCTCCGCTGGGATCTGAACCCAGGACCTTCAGATTTCCGGTCTGATGC
>JAAAKG020148304.1:0-10282 GCA_010014905.2 Druon quercuslanigerum
AAATTATAGTGTTATGGTTCTTAGAAAAATTATATCAATTTATTTTTATTAATAAATTTTTGTATTAAATTAATTATTAATTAATTAGTTTCTATTAAAAATACATTCAATATTATTTAGGCTTAATTTTTGTTGAATAAAAGATTATTTACTATTCAATTTTCTTTCTCTTTAGTGAATGTTCAACTAAGACTTGCCAGTTTCCTAAGCTTTGCATGACATGACCGAAAATAGAGGACAGAAAATATCATCTTCTATGAAACCTATATGGAAGGAGCTAGTGCGTGGCTGTTCCGTAAATAGAACAGGCAAGCCATTGACCGGAAAATTTCCATTTTAAAAAACGATACAAAAATCGAAATGAAAATAGAGATTTTATCAAAACTAAAATTTATAATTAAAAAAAATAGTCAAAAAAGTGGTCGACAGGTGAGCTCAAGCATTTCGTACGCTTAGGCTTAAAAAAAAGTTTCGCAAATTTTTTTAGACATCCCAAAAAAAAATTGGGTTAGAAAAAAAACTGTCAGCCCAGTAATGAAAAAAAAAATATTCCCAATTTCTCTTATTTTGTAATCACCGATATAAAAATAATAAAATTTCGACAAAGAAAATTTGATTTTTTATTCCATTTACAAATAGGGGTCGAAAACACAAATTCTTCTGATTTTGTTATTTTTTGAACCACTGGTATAAAAAAGGAAAATTCTATAATAGAATATTTTGTTATCTCAATTTTATTTCGGAACTGCTTAAATTTGATCCATCATCAAAGAAAATGGGACTAAAAAAAAGCTTTATTGATATCAAAATAATCAAATTCTAATAGGGAAAATTTAATTTTTTATCGCATTTATAAATTCCAAAAGCTTCAATTTGTGACATCCTTAAAGAAAATCAGACTTGAAGAAAACCTTCCAGGAAAATGGTCTAAAAAGAAAATTTGCTCTTATTTATAATAATATATAATATAAACAAATTTAAAAATAGTTCAGCGTAGGGGTTGTATCACCCCTCAATTTCCCTGTTTTTCCATTTTACCACTAAATGATTGTTTAATAAAAATTTGAAAATCAAATGAAAAAAATTTTATTTCCAAGGATAAAACCTTTGCAAACAATAATTGAAAACTACTATCATAAAATTTCGGATAATTTCTGTCTGCCTCCAGATAAAAATTACCCTCAAGATAAAAATCATTATGAATTCAAAAAAAAAAATTATCCTCCTCGAGAAGAAAAAACGTCCCATTGAGCTAAAAATGATCCCACATCGGATAAAAATGATCCGACATCGGATAAAAGTAATCCTGCTTTAGAATAAAATTATCTTCCACCAGAAATAACTTATCCTCCTTCCAGCTAAAAAATATCCTTCTCTAGATAAAAATTATCCGACACCATATAGGAATTATCCTCTTCAAGAATAAAACTATGCTCCTCCAGAAAAACATTGTCCTTCTTCAGAAAAAATTATCCTTCTTCAGAAAAAATTATCCTCTCCCAAAAAACAAAATGACCCTTTTCCAGAAAAAATTATCCTCCTCCGGATAAAAATCATTTTGCCTTCAAAAAAAATTATCCTTCTCGAGAAGAAAAAACGCCTCCCTCGAGATAAAAATTATCCGATATCGGATAAAAATGATCCGACAGCGGGTAAAAGTTATCTTGCTCCAGAATAAAACTATCTTCCACCAGAAATAACTTATCCTCCTTCCAGCTAAAAAATATCCTTCTCTGGATAAAAATTATCCGATGTCGTATAAGAATTATCCTCTTCAAGAATAAAATTATGCTTCTTCAGAAAAACATTATCCTTCAGAATAAATTATCCTCTCCCAAAAACCAAACTACCCTTTGCCAGAAAAAAATTATCCTCCTCTAGATCAAAATTATACGACATCGGATAATTGTAGTTTTCAATTGTTTATGTCCAACTACAGATAAAAAATACTCTTAGGATTTACAGTTTTTATAGAAAATTATTTTTTTTTTAAATTTAGTGGTTAATTTGTCTCTTTTGGTTACCTTTGTTAAAATCGTGCGACTGTTTAGCTCAAAAGCTTAACTTTTTTTAGAAATTTATCTCTTTTGGTGTAAAATTGAAACAATTGAAAACTATTATCACACAATTTCGGATAATTTCTATCCCCCCCCCCCAGAAAAAATATCCCCGTCGACATAAAAATGATCCGACATCGGATAAAAATTATCCGAAATCGGATAAAGTTATCCTGCTCCAGAATAAAATTTTCTTCCACCAGAAATAACTTATCCTCCTTACAGATAAAAATATCCTTCTCTAGATAAAAATTATCCGACGCCGGATAAGAATTATCCTCTTCAACCATAAAATTATGCTCCTCCAGAAAAATATTATACTTCTTCAGAAAGAATTATCCTTTTCTAAAAAACAAAATTACCCTTTACCAGAAAGAATTGCCCTCCTCTAAATCAAAATTAATTGACGTCGGATAAAAATGACTCGACTTCGGTTGTAAATTTGTCTCTTTTGCTTGAAAATTCAACTGTATAATTGAAAAGTGATCTTTTTTTGTTGAAATTGAAATTTTTGTTAAAATTCTTCTTTTTTTAGTTTAAAAGTCAAATTTTTTCTAAAACATTAGACTTTTTAGTTTAAAACCCAAATTTCTTCTTAAAAATTCATTATTTTTCATAGAAAATTATTTTTTTATTTCAATTATTTGTTTTAAAATAATAATCTTCAAAATTAAAATTCAACTATTTGATTAAAAAATTATCTCTTTGTTGAAAATTAATTTTTTCGCAAAAAATCTTTTTTCGGTTTTGAAAGTTACCTTTTTCAAAATCACGCGACTGTTTAGCTTAAAAGCTTAACTTTTTTTTAGAATATCATCTCTTTTGGTGAAAAATTCAAATATTTGGTTGAAAAATGATCTTTCTCAGTTAAAAATTAAATTTTTTCTTGAAATTTTCTTTTGCATTAAAAACTCAACTTTTTTCTAAAACATTCGGCTTTTTAGATTAAAAACACAACCCGGGATATTTTTTATCTTAAGTCGGATGAAAACCTAAAAATTATCCTCCTCAAGATAAAAATCATTATGCCTTAAAAAAAAATTATCCTCCTCGAGAAGAACAAACGTCCCCTCGAGATAAAAATGATCCGACACCGGATAAAAATGACCCGACTTCAGGCAAAAGTTATCCTGCTCCAGAATAAAATTATCTTCGACCAGAAAAAACTTATCCTCCTTAAAGCTAGAAAATATCCTTCTCTAGATAAAAATTATTCTACGCCGGATAAGAATTATCCTCTACAAGCATACAATTATGTTCCTCCAGAAAAACATTATCCTTCTTCAGAATAAATTATCCTCTCCCAAAAAACAAAACAACCCTTTTCCAGAACAAATTATCCTTCTCTAGATCAAAATTATTCGACGTCGAATAAAAATTACTCGTCTTCGGTTAATTGTAGTTTTCAATTCTCTTTTTCCAACTTCAAATAAAAAATATTCTTGGGATTTACTGTTTTTGTGAAAAAATAATTTTTTTTATTAAATTATTTTGGTGTACCTTCTTTAAAATCATGCGACTGTTTAGCTAAAAACCTTAACTTTTTTAGAAATTCATCTCTTTTGGTGAAAAATTCAAATATTTGGTTGAAAAATGATCTTTCTTAGTTAAAAATTATCTTTTTTATTGCAATTTTATTGTGCATTTATAACTCAACTTTTTTCTAAAATATTCGGCTTTTTTTCTTGAAAACTCAACCCTTTTTTTAAATTAATTTTTTTGTATAGCAAATTTCACTGTTTGATTGGAAAATAATTTTTCTTAGTTCAAGAATAATTTTTTTGTTAAAAACTCTTTTTTTTTGTCTAAAAATTTGTTCTTTTTTTTAAATTAATTTCTTCACAATAAATTCCCGGGATATTTTTTATCTCAAGTCGGATAAAAACGTTGCAATCAATAACTCAAATCTACTATCCTACGATTTAGGATAATTTTTGTCTGCCTCCAGATAAAAATTATCCTCCTCCAAATAAAAATCATACGCCCTTAAAAAAAATTATCCTCCTCGAGAAGAAATATCCCTCTCGAGATAAAAATAATCCGACATCGGATAAAAATGACCCTACATCGGATGAAAATTATCCGACATCGGATAAAAGTTATACTCCTGCCAGCTAAAAAATATCCTTCTCTAGATAAAAATTATCCGACGCCGGATAAGAATTATCCTTTTCAAGAATAAAATTATGCTTCTCCAGAAAAACATTATACTTCTTCAGAAAGAATTATCCTCTTCCAAAAAACCAAATTACCCTTTCCCAGAAAAAATTATCCTCCTCTAGATCAAAACTATACGACGTCAGATAAAAATGATCCGACATCGGATAAAATTTATCCTGCACCGGAATAAAATTATCTGTCACTAGAAATAACTTATGCTCCTTCGAGCTAAAAAATATGCTTCTCTAGATAAAAATTATCCGACGCCGGATAAGAATCATATTCTTCAAGAATAAAATTATACTCCTCCAGAAAAACATTTTTCTTCTTCAGAAAAAATTTTCCTCTCCCAAAAAATTAAATTACCATTTTCCAGACAAAAATAATCCTCCTCTAGATTTAAATCATTTTTTTTAAAACCTGTTTTAAAATCATGCGACTGTTTAGCTTAAAAGCTTAACCTTTTTTAAAAAAATTCATCTCTTTTGGTGAAAAATTCAACTATTTGGTTGAAAAACAATCTTTCTTAGTTAAAAATTAACTTTTTATTGCAATTTTCTTTCGCATTTAAAACTCATCTTGTTTCTCAAATATTCGGCTTTTTAGCTTGAAAACTCAACCCTTCTTTTTAAATTCATTTTTTTGTATGAAAAATTTCACTGTTTGATTGGAAAATGATTTTTATTAGTTTAAGAATAATTTTTCTGTTAAAAATTCTTTTCTTCTTGTCCAAAAATTTCCTGTTTTTTTTTAAATCATTTCTTCACAGTAAATTCCTGGGATATTTTTTCCTCAAGTCGTATAAAAACGTTGCAAACAATAATTGAAAACTACTATCATACGATTTCGCATCATTTCTATCTGCGTCCAGACAAAAATGATATGCTCCCAAAAAAATTATCCCCCTCCAGGAAAAATTAGCCTCTCGAGATAAAAATTATCCGACATCGGATAAAAGTTATCCGGCAACAGAATAAAAAAATCACTTATCCTGCTTCCAGCTAAAAAATATCCTTCTCTAGATAAAAATTATCCTCTTCAAGAATAAAATTATGCTCCTCCAGAAAAACATTATCCTTCTTCAGAAAAAATTATCCTTTCCTAAAAAACGAAATGACGCTTTTCTAGAAAAAATTATCCTCCTTTAAATCAAAATGATTCCACGTCGGATAAAAATTACTCGACTTTGGATAATTGTAGTTTTCAATTGTTTTTGTCCAACTGCAGACAAAAATATCCTTGGGATTTACAGTTTTTGTAGAAAATTAATTTTTTTAATTGAACTATTTGGTTGTAAATTTCTCTCTTTTGCTTAGAAATTCAAATGTATAATTGAAAAGTGATTTTTCTTTGTTGAAATTTAAATTTTTTTCAAAATTCTTCTTTGTTTAGTTTAAAAGTCAACTTTTTTCTGAAACATTAGACTTTTTAGCTTAAAACCACAATTTTTTGGAAAGTTGATCTTTTTTTATTGGAAATTATCTATTTTGTTTAAAAAAAACTACTTTGTTATTTTTTGCCCCTTTTAAAACTGAATTTTTTTCTAAAATATTCGAAATTTGAGCTAGAGAATTATACCCTTTTTTTGAAAGTTGACCTTTTTTTTATTAAAAATTGGACCATTTGGTTGAAAATTTAACTACTTTTTTGAAAATTGATCTCCTTTGCTTTAAAAGTAAAGTTTTTTTTCCAAAAATGATACTTCTTGCTCGTAAAATTTACTTTTTGTTAAAAATTCTTTTTTTCGGTATTGAACCTCAAATTCTTTCTAAATAATCCAACTTTTAGTTTGAAAACTCTATTCTTTTTTCAGAAAATTTTTTCTCTTTTGGCGGAAAATAATCTGTTTTGATTAAAGCTATTTGTTTAAAAAATTATATTTCTTACTAGCAAATTAAATTTTTTTTAACATTCTTTTTTTCGATTCAAAACCTAAGTTGATTGAAAAATAATATTTCTTAGTTGGAAATGGACTTTTTTGTTGACAATAAATTTTTTCTTTTTTAACGGTATTTTTTTTTCTTAAAAATTCGAGTTTTAGTTTGAAAACTCAAATCTTCTCTTGAAAATTCATCTTTTTTATCAGATAATTAATCTTTTTTGGTTGAAAATTCAACTATTGATTTGAAAATGTAATACACTTCAACTTTAAATCTTAGGAATTTATTGCTTAAAATTTGGATGTTATTTCCTTTTATTATTAACTATTATTCAAAAAATCTAAAAAATTACATAGGCCCCATAAAAAAGAATGCTAAAAATTTCCATAATAAAAATGTAATTAAATAAGTAAATTTATTTTCCCTAACATATCAAAAAATTTGGAAAATTGTGTATTGAAAAAAATTCAAAGACTAAATAATAGGAGACACGTTCTGCTAATGATAAATACGATAACAAATTTCATTTGTAAAATATTTTTCTAAGGGATAAAATAGTTTTTTCAAATAAATTTTTATGTTTAAGGAGATTTTTTCATATTGTTTTAATTTCCTTTTATTGCATATTATTAGCTTCTAATTATTTAACTAATAAATCTAAATAAAGAAATCTACTAGACGAAGACAGACATTGAAACGAGATTATAAGATTTTTTTTAAATTGAAAAAAGTCTTAATCTCCGGTAAAAATTGCTATACTTTAAGGTAAAAATCATTAGTCCCATTTTAAAAGCGATTTGGTTGTCGGTCTGAGTGCGATGGCCATTTCTTTTTATTATCTCTCCGTGGAAAGACTTCACGATGAACCAGCGATTTTCTATACCCTATCAACACTTTTTCATCCCTTTATTGGAATTTCTCGGAAAGTGTTCTAGATGGGGTAAAATAGCCAATTACTGGTAATTGTGGGTGGTGGAGTCTAACCCGATTTTTGCGGTTCTCCTCAATCACTTATTCATCGTCACAAATTGGATGATCACGCGCAGTTGGATTTTTACTCAAAGCTGGAACGATTTTTTCTAAAAAGAATTTTATCTTTCCCAAGGGAGAAAAAGACACTTTTTTATTATTTAGTCTTCTTTCCAAACTAAAGAAAAGGTAGTTTACTATGTAATTTTAAAATCAGCATTTCCGGCACTACTTTTGGGAAAATTCAAGGTCTGTTTTTTATTTTTTTTAAATCTTGGAATTTAAATTAAATTTTATAATATGCTACTGATCGCAGACTAATTTAGTAACAATTTCTTATACAAGTATTTACTAATGCAAATGTAAAGAATTGTTTAACAATTATTAAATTCTATAGAATTTTATTTTATATTATTATAATATTTTTTAGTAGTCTGAAATTATTTGAATTATATTGAGGGGTTTGCTATTAAACTTTTGAGGGTGCAACTGATTTTATTTTTTATTTTATTTCAAAAAGGTTTAGAGATATTTTGAAATGTTCAGAAATATTTTAAGGATTTCAAAACATTTGACTAAGATTTAATCCATTAAGGAACAAACAGACAATTTTTTATGCCTTTTTCTATCACGATTTTAAATATGAATCCGACTGTAAAAAAATTGAGACAAGTCACATTCGATGTGATATTGTCTGAACTTTCGATTGGTGCAGGTAGAATTTCCAAAAAAATTCACATTGACAAAGTTATATTTGTTTATTTAAGAAAAAACTCGAAATTAAGACAAATTTTTCATTGTTAATTTTCAACTCGTAACCGTTTTTCGATTTTTATAATTTGTGAATTTGTGCATCCTTGACCAGATTTCACAAATTCAAGATGGCGGATCCAATATGGCAGTCAAAAATGTCAAAAAATATTTAATTGTCATGAAAGTTGCTATAAAGGTTTTTTTTGGTCGCTGATCACAAATCCGTTGTCAGTTTTTACTAATTAAAAATGGCGGATCCAATATGGCGGACAAAAATTTCGAAAATTGTTCAATTTCTTTCAAAGGCGGTATAGAGGGTTTTTTGGGTCGCTGATTACAAATCCGTGGCCAGATTTCACAAATTGAAGATGGCGGACAAAAATATACAAAAATGTTCAATTTTCATGAAATTTGGTACAGTGGGGTTTTTAGGTCGCTGATTATGAATCCAGTACTGATTTCACAAATTCAAGATGGCTGATCCAATATGGCGGACAAAAATGTCTAAACAATGTTCCATTTCCATGAAAGTTGGTATAGAGGGGTTTTTTGGGTCGCTGATTACAAATCCATAACCAGATTTCACAAATTCTAGATGGTGGATCCAATATGGCGCACAAAAATGTCCAAAAATGTTCAATTTTCATGAAAGTTGGTAAAAAGGTTTTTTTTGGGTCTCTATTCACAAATCCGTTGTCGGTTTTTACTCATTCAAAATGGCGGATCCAATATGGCGGACAAAAATTTCGAAAATTGTTCAATTTCTTTGAAAGGCGGTATAGAGGGTTTTTTGGGTCGCTGATTACAAATCGATTACTGATTTCACAAATTCAAGATGGCGGATCCAATATAACAGAAAAAATGTCCAAAAATGTTCAATTTTCATGAAAGTTGGTATAGAGGGGTTTTTGGGTTGCTAATTACAAATTCGGGATCAATTTTTACTAATTCAAAATGGCGGATCCAATATGGTGGCCCAAAATTTCGAAAATTGTGCAATTTCTATGGAAGGCGGTATACAGAGGTTTTTAAGTTGCTGATTACGAATCCATGACCAGATTTCTAAATTTTAAGATAGCGGATCCAATATGGCGGACAAAAATGTCAAAAAATGTTCAATTTTCATGAAATTTGGTATAGAGGGATTTTTTAGGGCGATGATTACAAATCCATTGCTATATTTCACAAATTCAATATGACGAATTTAATATAACGGACAAAAATTTCAAAAATTGTTCAATTTCTATGAAAGGCGGTATACAGAGGTTTTTAGGTAGCTCATTACGAATCCATGACCAGATTTTTTAATTTTAAGATAGCGTATCCAATATGGAGGACAAAAATATCCAAAATTTTTAAATTTTCATTAAAGTTAGTATAAAAGGGTTTTTTCTGGGTCGCTGACTACAAATATATTGCCATATTTCACAAATTCAAGATGGCGGATCCAATATGGTGGCCAAAAATTTCGATAATTGTTTAATTTCTATAAAAGGCGGCATACAGGGGTTGCTAGGTCGCTGATTACGAATCCATCACCAGATGTCACAAATTCAAGATGTCGGATCCAATATGGCAGACAAAATGATCAATTTTCATGAAAGTTGGTAAAGAGTGGTCTTTTGGGTCAATGATTGCAAATCCATTACCAGATTTCACAAATTCAATATGGCGGATCCAATATGGCGGCCAAAAATTACGAAAATTGTTCAATTTCTATGAAAGGTGGGATACAGGGGTTTTTAGGTCGATGATTACGAATCCATTTGTTTAAATAATTGAAAATTAATAAGCTAATATTATTAATTATTCCACTAGTCCAATAGTAATATGTTTTAGGGAAAAAAACGAATTAAAAAAATATTATTTAAACAAATTCCATTTGTTTAAACAAATAAAAATTTATTAACGAATGTTATGAATTATTCCACTAGACTACTAGTAATCATTTTAAAAGAAAAAAAAACAAATTTTCGAACAAAAATTATTTAAACTATTAGTCTAGTGAAATATTGATTAACATTATTGAACTAATTTCCAATTGTTTACACAAATGGAATTTGTTAAAAAAACTTTTATTAAAATTATTATTATTTCTTTAGTGGAATTTTTAACAACATTGTTTGATTAATTTTATTGTCTTGAATTTTTTGCGGTAAAAATTATTACTATTGGTCTAGTGGAATATTTAACAACATTGGTTAATTAATATTTAATTGTTTAAACAAATCCCATTTGTAAACAAAAAATTTTTTTCAAAAATACTTTGAACTGGCAGTTTATTTTCATTAAGTGACATAAGTTTTTTTTAAATATTTCTTAATTGTTGAAACAATAAATGATTCTTTTTTCTTAACTAATAATACTATTCAACTAATAATTTGTTTACATAATTAAAAATTAATAAACCAATATTGATAAATATTCCATTAGACCCACAGAAATAACTTTGTTTAAAAATAA
>JAAAKG020148305.1:0-10281 GCA_010014905.2 Druon quercuslanigerum
AAAAAATTATTTAAATATTTTTTCACACCTATGAGAAAAAATACTACAATTTTCATCAAGATTACTAACAATAGTTCGGTAATTTTCCAAATTGGAAATTTTCTTATTTGGGCACTCAATTTGCAAATTTTATTATTGGGGAATTTTCCAATTTGGAAATTTTATTTTATGATCAATTTTCAATAACATAAAGTTGCATTTTAACAAAAATAGAAGAAAATTGCTATTAAATACGATTTTTTTTAAATACATACATTTTTTAAAAAAATAAGTGAAATTTTTAACTAAGAAAAATAATTTTGTATCAAAAAGACAAATTTTTAATAGAACACATGAATTTTCAAATAAAAATGACAAATTTTCAACAAAATAAAACAACAAAATTTACACTCGCCTATCAGGGTATTTAGATTGTGAATTATTAAAAAAATTGTATAGTTTTATATTTTTAATTTTTAAAATTTTTCTATCACGCGGACACTAAGATTTTGAGAAAATTTAAAATTATTGAGACTTTATTTTGAAAGGTTAGTTTTAAGTTTTGAAGATTTAAAAATCTGTCGAAAAAAAATCTGAAAGATTTTAAAACAGATTCTTCAGATTAAATTTTTTTTTATTTGTAGAAGTTTTAGTTGTTTTGAAAAGAATAAAAAATAATTGAAATCTTGAGAAGATTTCAAAAAGTTTAACATTTTTTGGAAACTTTTTAAAAGGAAAATCATTTATCACATTTAAATATCTTAAAATGATTCCAAAAAATGTGTGACTAAAAATTATAGAAGTTTCGAGAAATGTGTAGATTTTTTACAATTTTGTAAAAAAGTAGCTTTTTATGAATTTGGAAAGGTTTTGAGCAAAACAAACCAAATTCTCTACATTGCTGGGAAAATTTAAAGTTATTTTATGGAAGATTATTGGAACATTTTTTTTTTATTTTGCAGAATTTTTTAAAAATTGTAGTTTAAACAATTTTTAAGTTTGAAAAAATAATCGAAAATTATACATTGCAAACGAATTTAATTAACTGATTAAAAAATTTGCTTTTCGTCATAATTATTTTCATGAAATTTAGCTTAAGATTCAAGCGGAAAAGGGAATTGTTTTTAAATTAAACACACACTAAAGTTATTTGAAGCTAAAAAATAAAAGTTGTTAACAATCATTGTTTAATTAACAATAGTTTTTAGGGTTTAATGTTTTTTCTCTCACTTTAGGTAAAAGCGGCAACTATTATTTAACCCTAATGATGTAGGGCTTATTTTATTCCTTAAAAGGTTCTCTGTATACTGCGTTGCAAAACTTTCGTCGCAACGTTTGCACACAAACTTTATTTTAACGGAATTCCTATTCCTTTCTTCTGAATCCATTTTTTATCGAAAAGAAACATATGCAAACAAAAAATGAGCAGATTGGAGCAGACAACTAATTTCGAGCTGGAAGATGGTCGCTGGATTGACAGTTGCACACGGTGCGCGTGCGCGAAAACGGTTGCCTGAGGGGGGTGAAGGTACACGTTAAATAGTGGAAACAAATTTTGGCAATATGGCTGCTTCTGGAGCGACCGATGCGCCGTGAGTGCGTCCAGGCAGAACTCAATTCACAAAGCGAGCATGCGGGCACTTACATTTTTACCATCCTTGTCCTTTTTGTTTCGTAGATTTAGTGTACTTAAAAATTAAAGATCGAATACACCTTTTAATGAGTATCGTTTCAGGCTTATGTAGTATGCAAAAGAAGATGTTTTCGGAGGAGTTATTGTGAAAAGAGGCTGTGGAAATATCTTCAAGCGTGTCCTCGTGTTCCCTGACCTCGAGGAATGATTTTACGTGATGATTTTTCCAGAGTCAGTGCTGGCACATTAATGACTTTGAAATACACTAGAATGACAAACTGTATAACTTTAAACTACCTGGAAAGGACCCTAGATCGGTCTGGCACGGAAGTCAGATTTGTTACCGGAAGTTGCTATGCCAGGTTCACCGTGGTGTACTATCCCCAGGCGAAAGTGGAGTGGAAGGTGCCATGAGAGCCCAATGTATTTTTCCGCACAAGAGTTTCAGCGCTCCTATAGTCTCAGGGAAGAATTAAACCTGAAAGCCGCGAAAATCAAAACCAAAATTATTTAAAATTTTTAAATTACGTGATTAATTACTATGTAAAGAAGGTAATAATGATTTATATTTTTTATTTTTTGTAACAATAAATATTTTATTCATAAAGAAGAATTAATACAAATGTATAAAAATCATGGAATTACATAATCAGTATATATTTTGGTATAATGCATAAATATAATTTCTCTCATGTACAATAAACATACAATACAAATAATTAAAACAAAATTTATCACAAATAAAGCGGTACAAGTAGTATGTAAATATTTTTTTTAAATTAATTTCTTACACTGAAAATTCAACTATTTGTTTTTATATTCGTCTTTTTTGGATAGAAATTAATCTTCCTAGCTGAAAATTCATCTTTTTGCTTTAAAATTTCACCGCTTGGTTGAAAGTTAAACTTTTTTAAAGTTATTTTTGTCGATGGAAATTAAGTATTTGAACTGATAATTTAACTATTCCGGTTAAAGGTTAAACTATTTTGTTATAAATTTGTCATTTTGAGATGGAATCTTCTTGGTTAAAAATTGATGTTTTTGGTTCAAAATTCAACTATTCCAGTTAAGGATTTATAATTTTAGTTGAAAATTCTAATGTTTCTTAAAAAATTCGTGTATTTTGTTTTAAATTCAATTTTTGTTGACATAAAATTAATCTTCTTAGTTGAAAATTCTTATTCCTAGGTTAAAAATTGAGCTATTGCAGATAAAACGTTATAATTTTAGCTGAAAATTCGTCTTTTTTTTCGTTACAAATGCATTTTTTTTGCTGAAAATTAAGCTATTTCGCTTTTCTACGTTTAACTATAAAATATTAACAATTTATTTTTCTTACGTGAAAATTTAACTATGTGGTTAAAAATTCCTGTATTTTCTTTAAAAACCCATCTTTTTGATCGAAAATTTATCCTCTTGGCTTAAAATGTAACTATTTGGTAAAAAAATATATGTATTTTGTTTCATTCGTTAAATTAGTTGATGATTGAAGTATTTTTTTAAAATTCGTATTTTTTGGTTATATTCAACTGTTTTTTTACTCAAAATAATTTTTTTTCCCTAAACATCAACTGTAACACTAACACGACAATATATCATAAGAGTACGGATTGCAGAAAGTAAACTTCCCGCTGAAATGGCCGAGCTTCTTTCCTGAGGCGTCAGAGTGCGCTACTTTCCAGTGTACGGTCACCTTCTACTCTCTGCAATACTTTCTGCTTTCTAATTGGAAACTTTTAGAATTGGAAAAACCCGCGAATTATGAAAAAAGGGAAATTTTCCGGTGTAATATTTTGGTGTTGAGTTTTCAATTGAAAATAATTAACTTTTAACTAGAAAATATGACTAGCGTAATAGTATAAATTTCAACGAAAAAATAAGATTTAAAAAAAAAGTTAGTATATTTTCGTTTCCGAATTCATCTTTTTTTGTTAAAAATTCTACTATTTGGTAGAAGCTATTGAAGTTGCTAAACTAAAAATCAGAGACATTATATTTTTCAACGTTACACTCAGCAATTTCCGCAGAGATCTACAGGTATTCGTTAAACAAAAATAAGTTTTTGTGATTTCAGTAAAATTGATTGCTGCAAATACCCGGTTTCGTTTTTTATTACGGGCAATATTTTTCTTATGTCAAAGTTTAATTAATGAAAAATAAATTAACAGAAAAATGTTGTAAAAATGGGGTTGTCAAATACGAAGGAGCTGTAAAACATCAAATTATTGTTTTTTGTTGCAATATTAATTTGAGAACACAATGTTTCACAGAACTTCAGAGCCAAGTGCTGGATTTAATCACATTGCTGATTTTTTATATACTTATAAACAATAACATAACATTGTACGTGTAAAAATAACCTCGAATTCAATCAAAAACTTTAGAACTATACTGTCCTGACAGTCCTAACACGAGTGTGCCTCTAATCACTTTTAAAAAGCAATACTTGACTTAAAATACATTTGACTCTTTTCCTAATCCAACTTTTGTTTTCGCGAATGTTGCGAATCTACGTATTCGCGGAATTTCCATTCGGCTATCATCGTGTTTTTTTATTTAATGTTTTTTCTCTCACTTTAGGTAAAAGTGGCAACTATTATTTAACCCTAATGATGTAGGGCTTATTTTATTCCTTAAAAGGTTCTCTATATACAGCGTATGAAACTTGTTAACAAAACTTTTTTAACTATCATAGAGTACGCGTTCCAGAAAGTAAACTTCCCGCTGGAATGACCGAGCTTCGTCCCTGAGGCGTCAGAGTGCGGCCTACTACTCTCTTTAATACTCTCTGCTTTCTAATTGGAAACTTTTAAAATTGGAAAAACCCAATAAAAAAATAAAAAAACGATATTGCGATATTGCGAAAAAAGCAATATCGCACTGTTTTATCTCTCGAGCAGGTTAGTCACGTGACTAGACTGGACACCAATGATTCGGCACCCTGACAAAGGTTTTGGACAGGAAGTCTTTAAAAAAAAGAAGGTATTAAAATACAAAGCAAGGCGAGTAAAAGTTAGTTTAAAAGTGAAACTAGTTTATAATTTTCTGCCTCCTTTTGGGCACCTTTCTCCTATATAAAAATGTTTTTCTTATTCATTTGGCTTATGAGAACTAAAATAAGTCTGTACTTTAAATACTATCTATAAAGTTATATATAGTTCCGTAAAACTTAAATAATTCCATAAAAGTTTCATCTCCATTCAATACATTCAGATTGAGCTGAATCGGAATCTTCTGATTCATTATAGTCACTATCAGACGGTGTCCCATTAGCCATAGTAGCGTTTCCAGTATTTGTTGGAGTGGAATCTGGAAATGAAATTAAATAAATAAAAAGCCCTCTGCATTTGCGGATTAAGAATTCAAATGATCGAAAATAATTATTTAAACAAATTAATATTTTTCATAACTATCTTCGTTTTTCTTAATGCTACATAGTTGCGGTTTCTTTTAAAATTTTTAACTTTTTACCTACTTTTTACTCAGAAAAGTAATAAATAGTGCAAGTTACCAAACGTAGTTTTTTTAACAATCTATTATTGTTTATAAATATCTTCTATTAAGAAAGTGCTAAGAAGTGGCGGTTTTTTCGAAACTCTTGAAGTTTTTGTCTACTTTATACTTATTGACGTAATATATAATGCGAGTTAACAAAAATTATTTATAACTGTCTTCTCTTAGATAACAATATTTTACTTGTTTGTGAATATATTTTTCTGAAATAAAATAGATATTTAAAATATTTTTCAAAACTTTCAATATTGATCATATTAAATGTAAACTTTCCTTGAAGATAGTTATGAACAATAATAAATTTTCTAAACAATTGTGTTTGTTAACTTGCATTAATTATTACCTCACTAAGTGGAAAGTGGGCAAAAAGTTAAAAATTTCAGAAAGAAACCGCAACTATCTGGTAATAATAGAGATAAAGATAGTTATAGAAAATGTTAATTTGTTTAAACGATTATTCTTGCCAGAATTGATTAATTATTGAGCCACTACAAGTAAAAAATATAAAAGTAGTTAATAATTCCAGAAAAAACCGCAACTTTCTACATTCAAGCAAAGAGAATATAATTAAAAATAATAATAAATTATTTAAACAATTATTTTTGTTAACTTGATATAATTATTACTTCACTCTTTTATTAAAGTGCAAATAATTTGAGAAATTCATTTTAAAAAACGCAACTCTAGTATTAATATAAAAGAAGATAGCTATATACAATAATAATTTGTTTAAAAAATTATCGTTGCTGAATTAAATTTAGTATTAACTTAATCAAAATGAAAAGTGGTCGACTAAAAAATTTTATTTTTGTTTGGATTTGAAGAAATTTTAAGACTTTTTATTTAAAAAAGTATACAAAACAAAAAATCTGTGCTCAAAAAGTGGTAACGTATTTTACGTTTTCCAAAAGATTCGAGAGAAATTTACAGCTTAACCATAAAATAAATTTTGAACCACCCAAATGTAGATGAATTTTTAATTTTGATAATATTCTGAACTCTAGGATGTGTTATGTCTGGTGGAGTTTGATGGCTTACTTACTTCCGCATACTACCGAACAAAGAATCTGCTTCTTGAAGGAATAATCAAATCGCGCTTGACACGATTTACAAGCTTCCGTTTTTATATTTATAAGTTTTGAGCATCCAATTTTTCCTTCTCTTTGTCCCACATCTACAGAGAATATTCCCTAAAAGTGAGAATACTTTATGTATATTTTATAAAGAGGTTTATGAATATAATACTTTAAAAAAAAATTAATTTATAAATAATGTCCTTTTACGAAATTTGGATCTTACCTGTGATATGCCAAGTACAAAAAATATTGCAAAATATTTAAAAAGCAATTTAAGAGTATACATGCTTAACTTTTTGAGTTCTAAATTAAAAAAATAAAAATCAGAGACAATGTCTTCAATACTTGAATTTTCTTCCAACTGTTTCCAGCTATATTTTCACCTCTTTATATACTAATCTCGAACAAAAATTATTTTATTCTTAAGTTTATTCATCGTGGACGTGCATAAATTCTACGGAAAATCTTTAAGCTACTTTAAATACTTTAGGTCATAGAAGCAAGTTGCAAAATAAAACCCGTTGACCAATGGGTAGTACCCATTCAATAATTTGAGAAGAAGTACAGATGAAAGCGCATTTTATTGCAACATAGTAGAGAAAAGCCAAACATAAATGTGAAATATTCTAAAAAATGGAAATAATCTGATGTTAATGAAGAGAAACTTAGATAAAAGAATAACAGGTAAACCCATATTGTTATCTTTGTTACATAATGCAAGCAAGCAGCCGACAAGTATTTTTTAAAACTAATTATCAGTTGTGCAAAAAATTATTATTTGTTTTAACAATTCTATCACCAACTTCGATTTGTGTCATTTCTTTCAGCAAGTTGTGAAAAGTAAGTATTTTCTTAAATTAATAACAGATTTGGCAAATATTGAGAGTAATATTGTTTTTCCTAGGGTATGTCCGAACTTATATGGCTGTATAAAAATAAAAAAAATAAATCGAAAATTCCTTTTTCAAAAATCGGTTGAAGCTTAAGTTTTTGAGATACAAAAGATTTAAGCTGGACCAATCAGGAGCGCGGTATAAACAGTCGCTTGTGTGTGATCGAGAGTACCACTTAGTGTAGTGCACGGAGCGAAGGTACGCGTTAAATAGTGGAAACAAATTTTGGCAATATGGCTGTTTATGGAGCGGCCGATGCGCCGTGAGTGCCTCCTGGCAGAACTAAATTCACAAAGCGAGCATGCGAGCAGTTACATTTTTACCAGCCTTGTCACTTTGTATATTTTTTTGTTTCGTAGATTTAGTGCACTTAAAAATTAAAGATCGAAGAGGCTGTGGAAATATCTTCAAGCGGGTACACGTGGAGAAATGATTTTACATGATGATCTTTCCAGATTCAGTGCTGGCACATTAATAACTTCGAAATCCACTAGAATGACAAACTGTATAACTTTAAACTACCTAGAAAGGATTCTAGATCGGCCTGGCACGGAAGTCAGATTTTTTACCGGACGTTCCTATTCCAGCTTCCTGTACCTATATCACCAGTCTGTTTGATCCGCCGACGCTCCTGTTTAGAGAGAGAGAGAACGATTTTAGTGAGTACTTCTATCTCTTTCTACTGGGTTCACGTGGGCTGGTGAGAGCGTAGCGCGCCAACCTTCGACTCGCGCACGTGACCCCAGTAGAAAAAGAAAGAAATACTCAGTAGAAAGAGAAAGAAGTACTAACTAAAATCGTTCTCTCTCTCTCTCTCTAAACAGAAACGGGCGGTACATCAAAGCGCTGGCGGTCCATACTTTATACGTCTATGCCCGTCATTAACCCCACCTCGACGCTCTCTCAATAACACTACGCTAGACTTCCGCTCACGTACGCACGTCTGTTTATACCGCGCTCCAGATTGGTCCAGCCTAAATATTTTATAACCCAAGAACTAAAACTTCAACTGATTTTTGGAAAAAGAATTTTCGATTTATTTTTTTAATTTCAATACAGATATTTAAGTACGGACACCCTCAAAACTTCTCGGTACTCTAGTTTAGGGGCCCCAAATCAAAACCAGAGAGTATTTAAAGAGAGTGGAAGGTGACCTACACTCGACACTAGCGCACTCTGTCGGCTCGGGGAAGAATTTCGGGTATTTCAAAGAGAAGTTGACTTTCTACAATGCGTCTTCTCTGACAGTTAAAAAAATTTTTGTCGACAACAGGGGAGTGCTACCACTGTACTGAACAATTTAAAAAATGTTGAAAACGGCCGTGTGGCGGCGCTAGTGGTAAATGAGACTTATGTACCTACTTATAATTTTTTTAAATATAAGAAACAGCGGCAAAAAATTGCATGGATATTCAGAACCTATAAAAATAAATAGCGAATATACAAATTAATAAAAAAATTACCGAAAATATATATTATTACCGAATTATTAAATTTCACATAACTAAACTAAAATTCAATGTTTTTGAGACCGATTTATAAAATAAACGAATGATTAAATTCCCACAAATATTTCAAATTACCAAAATTTTGAACTGCTGAAAATAGTTAATTTGTTATTAATTTATGAGTTATTTATGAAATTATAAATAAGAGAAATTATTCATTTAACTATCAATTAAAAATTTAATAATTATTTTCGGTAATCTTAAATTTCGGCAAATTTAAATTTCAGGAACAAAAATATTAATGGGGATTCAACCAATTATTTATTTTATAATTCGGTCAATTTATAATTGGTTAACTTATATTTTCGGCAATTTTTTTCGCTAATTTGTGGTTTTACTATTCGTTTTTCGTTATTTTGTATTAGTACCGGATCTTAAACACTTTTAAATATAGTGATAAAGAACTAATTTTTTATATTGCCGTTTTACAATATAATGCTACAATATAATAAATGTAATTATTAGATATATCTATATATTAAAAAAAATGATAAATCATCAAATATTGTTTTCTATTATAATTTTATTAAATAACAAACTCTTAAATGTGACATTTTTTAATCTAATAGACTGGCAGTATTCTTAGTTTGTTTTTAAATTTATATAAATATAATTTTCATAAGATACTTAAGAAGATTAAAGAATTTTTTTTTTTTTTGAATATTTTAGACGCATCAGAAAAAAATCTAGAAGATTTTAAGAAATTTGTATATTTTGTAGGATTTTACAAAATATAATAAAAAATTCAAGTCTTTTTAAAAAATGCTTAGGAATTTTAGAAGAAAACTGAGAAATAGTTTCTCAGTTTTTAAATATTTATAATCTATTTAAAACGTCTTAAATTCCTGAAAGAAATTCTAAAATTAAAAATCTTAAAAAATCTAAATATCTAAAAAATTTTTTAATGTCCAAAATTAATTTTGAATCTCTTTAATTCTGCTAAATATTTGTTGGATTAACTCAATTTTTTATTAGTTTTTATTTTTTAAACATGACAAGTTAAAAAATTTTTCTTTAAAATCTTCTAAACTCTTTTTCGAAATTTTAGGAAATCGATTAATATATTTAAAAACCTTTTTTAATTTTTTCTTAAAGTTCATTTTTGAAAATAATTCTTAATCTTGTGAAACCTCCTAAATCTTCTAATATCTTAACTTTTTTTTAATCCTTTAAAATCTTTTTAAATATTCTCTTAAAATTAATTTTCTAAAATAAAATATTATTTTAATTTTTTCTAGGAACCTGAAAAATATGTGTTTTATTTTCGTGAAACTTTACAAAATTTTTTAAGAATCTGCAATAAGTTTTATTTATTTTTGAATCGTTTCAAAACTTTTGAAAATCTCTCAAACTTACTCAATTTTTTTCTAAAATTATGTAATATGGCAAAATTTCAAAATTCTGCAGAGTTACTACTAGCGCCGCCGCATGGTCGTTTTTAACACATGGGCCATTTTAAACTCTCGGTGACAGTTGGCTGATCGATGTTTGATCAAAACGGTTTTTAATCAAAATGCCACATTACTGTAGTGTTAAATGTTGCAACAACAGTACAATAAAAAATAAATGATGTTCGTTTTTTGGACTTCCAGTAGCGAACCCGCACGGTAGTACGACTCCCATGTATTTTTTTGACCAGTTATTTGCTGCGCCAACAGAGCCATCTTCAGTTGGGCTCC
>JAAAKG020148306.1:0-10280 GCA_010014905.2 Druon quercuslanigerum
ATTATAAATGCAATAAGTTTAAACTAAAACCTTATTCTGAATCTCTAGATAGATCTTCAGGGTGACTGGCAAAAAGCTGACCATGTTGGACATGCAATTTTTGAAAACAAACAAATTCTTTAACCGCCTAAAATATATTTTTTTAATTTAGCATAACCCAAGAAAATATAAAAATCTACGATAAAATAGAATATTCAAAAATTTTGTTATAGTATGAGAAATCAATATTAAAAAGTGTTACGAAAAAATAGTGATTATTAGTTACTGTTGTTTGGCATCAACGTTGATAAACTGTTTTTAACTATACTACAATCTTCGTGAGTGAAATTAAGTATTTTATCGTGCTTTATGAATAGTTCAAATTATTATTTTCGAGTTTTAACCTAAAATAGTAATGTAGCATGTCATATCTGTGAATTTCAAATATTTAAAAAATGGTGTTAATATTATTTAACAATGTTTAATTTGAAGGGTGACAGTACTGACAGGAATAGAATTTTTTCAAATTCTGATTTTTTTATATAGTAATAAAAACTGCAATTTAAATTCTAGCGTAGTATCTTAGGACAGTAATACATTTTTTTCTCTTCAAGGCATTATTTAAAATGATTGATTTTTTAAAAAACAAACAATTTTTTCTTCTAGAGCCGTTTTGCCGAATTATCCTCGCGCAGTGCGATACCGTCACACTAAATTTTGATTTTCTCGGAACAGAATAATTTGTTTGTGTCAAACCTTTCTTATTCTTTATTTCATTTCCCATATCTCGCGAGCAAGTTATTATTTTAGTGAAAAACTAAAAATTCGATTTTCAATCGCTATCGAAAACTGATTTTTAAAACCAGCAACATTGTAACCTAAAAATTCTTGGACGATTTACTCGGAATTGGTGAACTTTTTCAGTTAAAAACTTTTTCACCTTCATTGAGCAACTCAATATGTCTCTCCTGTTCCAATTTGTAGTCAGTGCCACTTGATATTGTCAGAGGACACATTTATTTCCACGAAAATGAATAACTGTTTCCAATGAAATTTTGTTGGGTTTAAAATAGCAAAGTCTTCTGTTTTATTTTTAAATTGTGATTTCGATTTTACAGACTTTTTTTTTGCTCTCTTGAAAATTTTTGATTTTGTAGGTAATCTAGCTTTGTACTATCGCCCATCTTTAGTTTAGGTCAGGTGCACGATAAGAAATTTTTCGAACCTTCTTATTTATAATTTCTACACCAAGTCATCTAAAATTTGGAAAGTTTGCTAAATTGTGCATCGATATGAGTAATTTCCTCAGATAATTTTAGAAAAAAAAGTTATTACTGAAAGGCAAAGTAGAAAGTGATAGGGATTTAAAGGGATTAATTTTTTGGTAATCACCTTTAAGGGCAAGTAAGACTTGCCCGATCCCAACTTTACCGACGCTTTTTACACAGCAACCTAGATCCACACGAATTAAGATATCAAGTAGAAAATATAGTAAAATAATTAAAAGGCACGAATCCCATGAAGGAACGTATATATGAGCCTACATTTTTGGGACTACAAAAAAAGTCAATTTTGGAATATTTTTCGATTTGTTTGTATTTACAGAAATTGAGGGCCATATACACGTTCATTACTGCCATTTAATTAATTTCCCATATTTTCAACAAGATATCCCAATTCATGTGGAGCCATCCTTTGTTGCAAAACAAATTTCTGTTTTGTAGGAATCGGGTAAGTGTGCCCAAGGTCGATCAATAAGCATTGACCACCTTCAGTATGACATGTCCTTAATAGTTTAAAACTTCACGTTGAATGAATGCATATTTAAAAAATATGATATTGTATTACTGCACTAATGAAATTATATGTATATTAAATTCATTAATACACTATTTGAATATTAAAATTAAATAGTGACTAGGAATTAAAACTTTCATCAATGATGAAGTTTTCAAGATTTAAATATTTTGTTTTTATTTTTTAAATCCCACCAAGTCGCGAGGGTGCGAACAGAGTGTGATGAGCACCTGACATTTGGAGGTTAATTTGACTCGTTCTTGTGATTGCCTCAACTTTGCAGGTACCGGTTTTAATGATGTAGCATATGTACAGTTTGAAAAATATATGCACTCGGTACATTTCAAAACACATACTCTTAGAGCAGATTAATTAACTTAATTATGACTTTAAACACTAAACTACATATAAAGTTGCATACCCGTTGCTTTGAGGTTACATTAAAGATACTCAAGGGAGAGTTGATTTCGGTTTCTCTACCAACCACAAGAGAGAACCGATAGAACGCTAGCTTCATGATTGGTGCAAACTTCGCTTTTCCGGTTCGACCGTGAAACTTGTCTCTACTCTCATTCCTTGAGGATCTCTGTTTACAAAGTAACGATGTTACCAGTATGTAACATAAATGTTTCTTTCATTCTCTGTATACTGTCAAAGTATTATTTTATTTCAGAAAAAATTACAGGATGCATCTATTTAGCATTCTACAGTTTCAAGAATTTTATTTTACTGCACGGCAATCTTTATTGTTCTTGCACCGTAGCTTGCGTATTGTTATGCTATGACCGTATTAATTTTATGTCAGTAAGTATTTTCAGTAAGTATCACTTTGTATTTAAAAGTTTGCTAAAGTAATGTTGCAAGTTATTAAGGGGAGCCAAAACCAAATAAACGCAAAAATCCCAAACACGCCAAAAGTAAACAATCCTAGAATGTAGATGATAGGGGTATAATTATACTGATTTATATACTTATCTCTGTAACTGCTGAAACTGCTGTGCGCAATAATATTTCTTTTAAAATTGTCTGGTTCGACTTACTATACGTGAAACAAAACAATATCTTGGTTTCTATACACAGTTATTATTTGTGGTTTCTTGCTGCTCAGAAAAAATGGCCATTACAAGGTTCTGTCAGGTAGTCGCAGGCACTTTCAGGTTCGGTAAACAAGACAAGCATTCAGCAGTGTGACCGAGGCCGCGTAGAAAGTCGATAATGGAACGGACCTCTTTTTCTAACATTTGGAGATAGCAAGAGAGATCTATTCGATTTTCGACTTCTAAACGGCTTCGGAGTCAGCAGAGTTTTGCGCTTTGCTTACTTATCCCGCGCGTGCGCAATGAATGCGTTCTCTCACTGCTTCCAGCTTTCAGAGTGCTTGATAGTTTTTTAAATAAAAATGTTGATTCAAATACGAAAAATTCGTGTGAACACACTTTGATTAATGTAAATGAAATTTGAGAAATTGGTTTGAATACACTTTGATTAATCTAAATCTAAAATTAAATCTAAATCTGTAAATTTAATTTATGTCAAATGTCCACGTTTTGCGACCCTCTGAACCCGAAAAATAGGTTTTTACGAATGTGTCTATTTATGTGGATGTTTGCCCGTCTTTGAGTACGTTTGAAAAAACATAATCTATTAGATTGGCGTTTCGTACACTCTTTTAGTGTCGAAAACTGAAGGTCATGTTCACTAACCAGCTATGTTGAATAAAAATTCAAAAAGTTGAGAATTTTCAAAATTTCTTCGACCACTTAAAAAACAATTAAAAATGCTATGTAATTCTACTCATAGTACTAGGGACCTCTTACAGTTTATCGTTTATTCTAAAGACTTCTTTCAATAAAACGAGTTATAGCATTTTCAAAATCCAACGAAACAAAGGTAAATGAATATTATAAACCAAACAACGCACGATATGAAAAAAGCTAAGAGAATAAAAGCGTTGCTTTTTGAAAGCCCGTCAAGATTATAACAACTTTTTGATTTTTCAAGAATAATCGAAAATTCAAATTATGATTTTAAAAAAAAATAATGAAAAAAAATTCCATTTTGACGCCAAACTATGCGAGATATGAAAAAAGAAGAATTCATACAAATTATGCACCCAAAAAAGATATGCAAATTTGCTATGGATTACTTTTTTATAGGACACGTAGTTTTTGGTTTATTCGTAAAAAACATTAATAAAAATTTTAATTGGTTAAAAAACTACACAAGTGACAAATTAAATAAGAGATAAAAGTTGTTTAGCCAAAAATTATCGACAAATTTTTGAAGAATAATTTTTGCATGGGACGAGTAGATTTTCTTTTTAAAAAGCTTACAAATAAAACATTCAATTCTTAGAAAAACGACCCGGGAGACAAAAGAAAACGGGAAAACGACAAATTTAATATAAAAGTGTTAAACATAATGTAGAAAAGTTCACATTTTGGACAAAATCGAGTGCGAAACGCGAGACATGTGATGAAAATGTGTTCGTTAAAGCCGAAGGAGCTTTAACAAAAGAGAATTCACAATCACTAAATTATAGTTGTCGATGTTTTAATACAAAGTCTGATTGGGTAGCACGAGGGAAATACATTAATAAGCGCGAAACGCGATCTTCATATATTTTCAAGCGTGAAAACCAACAGTCATGCGCTCTAGGCGCGCTAAAACTTGCAGCAGATTTAACAAAATAACAATGCAAAGAATGAGCTTTTACATTGGTGCTATATGTGTCGTGTTGAACGGCGGGTTCAGAAAAATTTTCGTCGACAAATGTGTGTGAAAGGAGTCGGATGTGAAGAAGGGGGAGGGAGGTGACGAACGATTTTCTATGCTTTATTGAATGGGGTACAATTTTGGTTGAAAAATTCATCTTTTTAGGTAGACAATTAAACTGCTTGGTTATCAGTTTATCTATTTTATTAGAAATTCAAAAGTCTAGTGGAAGATTCATAATCTCAGTTGAAAATTCAATGGCTTGGCTGAAAATCTAACTTTGTTTTTTAGAAAGTTCGTCTTTTCGGCTTAAAAAATCGACAGTTTGTTAGAAAGTTCAACTTTTTTGTGTAAAATTCACTTTCCTAAATTCAAATGATTGTTTTCCAAATAAAATTTAACTATTCTCTTTTCGGTTAAAAATGTAATCTTTATGGTTGAAAATTCCACTATTTAGTTTGGAACTGTATAGTTGAAAATTAATGTTTGGGTGGAGGATACAACTATGTTGTAAAAAATTCTTTTTGTGGGGAAATCAATGTTTTTTTATATTTTTAATTGAAATCTTTTTTATTCAAATATCATCCCTTATATTTTGGATTGACAATTCGTATTTTTAGGTTGAAAATGCTACTTTTCGGTTGAAAGTTGAACTACTTGTTTCAAACTTAACTTTCTTGGGGTAGAAGTTAACTTTTTAAACTGAAAGTCGATCTGTTTGGTTGAACCAAAATTTAAAGTCAAGAAAATTTAAAAACTGAAAAAAAGAAGTGGGTTAAAAATCAAGACTTTAAGGCTCCCGATACGCTACTTTTTCGCGTGCTAGCAATTTTAAATTCCAGAATTTGTTATTGTTGAACCATCCTACTAGTCAGTGCCATTTGGTCTTTAAGCTGCGCCAAATGTCCTCTCACGACTTTTAACCTAGATGGAAAAGAAATCTCTAAGTCTAGTATCAAGTGAACATTTTTCGTTGGCCTTTTGGGAATATTAATTAATTATTGTAACAATTAAAATTTTTGGTGTGTGTTTAGATAACTAAGATTTGTTTTGAATTTAATTATGTTGGTCTCACGACAAGGCTACTTGCATTTATTTAAACGTCAATATGCGTCGATATCGTATGGCATCGCAATATAAAATTTCAAGTGTTCAAGTGGCTTAGGTAACGAGTTGAATTCTAGATTGAACTTGGACCTTACTCACGTACTTATGCCTTAAATTGAGGACAGTCTACGAACTTTAGTTGGAAAGTATCGGTAAATAGTGACTTATACTCAACTATCCTCTCGAAAGGCCAATAAGTCGTGGCTATTATTTATAGTAGTAGTATTTGATGCACCGCTTCTGCTCATCTCCCTCAAGTTCTTACTTTCCCTCCTTTTTCTCAGTTTCAGTTTCCCTCTACCAATAGTCAGCAATTTGTCATTCATTTTAGTCTGCAACAAGTTTTTCCAGTAAAATAAGAACTGGGACACTGGAGTTCGTAAAATAAAATCCTCTGTATTGTTGATAGGTCTTTCAATAAAATGTACAGATTTTTTACAGAAATTTCACCAGTAATCGGTTAAATTTGGCTAATTTGTCAGCGCTTATACGTTGATTTAAATTAGCAATATACATACTATTGCTGATTCAGATTTAGAGAGTACAGTAGATAAAGAATTATTTTAAGCACAAATATAAGTAAAATAATTAATTTTAATTTTAACATAGTAGCATGTAGATAATTTGATTGTCAGAAAAAAATTCTTCTTGCAAGCCAATTTAAAAAAAAAGTTGACTAAAAATTTAAAGGTGGGATTTGTGAGAAAATTGATTATCAATTTTTGGAGAAAAACCGCTACCATTTTGTTAAATTTAAACCTTTTTTAAGTTTCCTGCAAATCTTGAAAGAAGATGATGAAGGCTATTAGAATGAAAATAAAAATGTTAAATATCTCAATTAATTAACAAGTTATAGAGGTTTAAAGAAAAAAAATCGGATTTTTTTATGAAACAAAGCATAAAATTCAAATACGCATAATTTTTTATATGTTCCAAGAGCAATAAAGTTTGCAACGGTAAACATTTAGTAAGCGCATTCCCGCCCGTATCAGCCTCCTGCCCGTTGCTATGGTTTGTTGCTAGCACTCTCTAAGTGCGCATGCGTCCCCCTCGTCGGGCGGCCATTTCAGACTTTCCGTTGGCTCTACACTACGGAAGTCGCGTTTATCGTGCACGTATTTTCCCCCAATGCTCTTAAAGAATCATTATTTTCCCCATTTTTGGAGAGAATTTTGGACTCTTAAGGTCTGGAATCACTTTTACAATAATTTACATGATATATGTAGGCGTCCTCGTGAAAGGGGACGTTATGGTTACAAAAATAGTTTTTAAAAATTCTTGAGACCATTTCTTTTCAAGATTTAAAAATTCTATGTACGGCTATTCGTAGTATTTGGAATATCGAATAATTGATCTAAACAAATGTTTACAATAAAACAAAAATTAACAGAGTTATAGTATTTTCAAAATTAAAAAAAAAAGAAAATGAACATTTTAAGCCAAACAAGGTACGATATGAAAAAAGTCAAGATAATAAAAACCTTGTTCACCCAAAAAAGGACTACAAATATGTTATTAATTATCGTTTGATGAAGCACGTAGTTTTGTCTTAATTGTAAAAAATAAAATAAAGAAAAAAAAATGAAATGAATGGACAGAAGTTAAAAATCCAAAAATAAGCTAAAAGTTTCTTAAAATAATTTTTTATAGGACGCGTAGTTTTTGTTTGAATAAAAAAAGCATTAAAAATAAAAATTGAATTTTTGGAAAAACGAGACAAAGTACGCAAGAAAAATTAATAGACAAAAGTTGTTCACCCAAGAAAACTCGACAAATTTTTTAATAATAATTTTTAGGAATGACGAGTAGATCAGACAAAAATTGTGCACTCAAAAAAGATCTACACATTTTTTATGGGCCACTTTTTGAAATAATATATTTCTCAGGTAAGCTGCGAATAAAGATTAGTGAAAAATAAATAATAAATGATAAAATCATGTTAATTGACTAAATTTGTACTTCATTTAGCAATATTTGAATAAGTAGTCCCGGCCGAGGCAAAGAATTTAATATAATGAATTTTTAAATTATTCTGCAAAGTTAATATAATATTTAACGTAATATTTAATGTAATAGAATTTTCTTTGTATATATAGATTAATTAAATGTTAAAATCTCATCGACAATCCGACCTGAAAGCGCAAATCATTTCAATAATTATTTGCAAATTTATTATACGTATATGTTCAAAAAACGACTTCGATACTATTTTTCTCCCTTTTTCAGATAGTTGGAAAAAATATTTCTGATTGTATAATTTATTATCAAGATACAGAAATATACGCTGAAGTAAAGGAATTTCCTTCTTCAGTTGAAATCAAATACAAATTCAGTCATGTGTAAATGAAGAACATATATCAAACCGCGCTCAAACTTTTGAGTTTCTATTATACGATGAACAGAAACGAGCGTGGAGCGCGAGGTTTACATGATTTTTTAACCAAATATCGAGCGCGAAGCGCGAGTGTCTTGATGAGAATGTGTTCCTTACGTTTCCATAAGAACCTTAAGTAAATTATAGTTCTTCTCTTTATGTAAAACTGACGTAATTGAACCAAAAGCATGTCATAACGATGAAGCTTATTAAGAGAGTATTAGCCCGCGAAGCGCGTAATAGCGAGCACACCAAGTCCGAAAACCTAGAGGAAACGCGTGTAAAGCGTGAAGAAAATGTGTCCTAGCGCGTAACGCGAGAAGAATACTTAATCGAGCGCGAAGCGCGAGATTCAACAGGTGTGCGCCATAGGCGCGCTCACACTTGAGAGCGAAGCAATCCGCGCGCGAAGCGCGCGATGAGAATGTGTCCTCGATGCAGGAAGATTTTTTAAAAACATTTTATGGAGATTAAAAGATGGAATTTTCAACTTAAAATGTATTGTTTTTTCACTGTCATTCTACAAAAACCAATAGTTATTACTAAAATAAACTATTTTTATTACGTAAATTGATTTTGAAATTATTTCTACTGTTTTTCATTTAATAAAATTTTGATCTTCTAAGGCTTTCTTTAAATGTAAGAATTTCTCACATAACTTTGGTCTCATCTTATGCCGCCTTGCCAAAATCGACCTTTACCACTTAAATGTAACACATTCACTTATCAACCATTCTTTTCGGGAATATGTTTGAAATCCAATTATTTAAATCTATAAATTAGTGAAATTTCAGTAATTTAGATTCAGAGGAAAATAATGCAAATTTTTGATTATTATTTATAGAATTTTAGAAAAATTTAATATTTTTACTACTTTTAACTTATTAAATTTACATTTATAGATAAGGAAAGTATCATAATATTGTTTTTAGTGATTTCTCGATGAGTTTTCAGAGTTGAAATTAAGTTAGGAATATATTTGAAAAATGCTGAACATGAAATAAGAATTCCTTCATGATCTCTATTTGTATTCCAATGGAACATTCATGTAGCTGAAAAGTTGTCTCCCTAGCTTCTTTGGGATTCCGTTCAGTTCCTTGAGATTAATATTGACGCCTTCGCGTACTCGATACTCACTGGAAAAACAAATTTAATTTTCGTGTCCTGGGTGGAAGTCTGTTTTATTTCTTTCTTCCTTTACATTACGTTGTTACGGGCTTTAGGACTGCGAATATAATTAAAAACATTGCGGCGAGTCGGAATGTAAGCAAATCCACAAGAACTTTCCATGAAATATGCGTGAACAGCGAGACATGCTACAAATTAATTTGAAAGAAATTTAAATTTTTAAATGTTGATGATTTATACTTTATATTTTTCTCAAAAATCACTGTATAATCTCTGAGATATCATAAAAAGAAGTTTATTATCATATTTGTATAATTTTTTGTGAAAGCTCCGACCCATTATAATTAAACTCTATTTTATTCTATTTTATTTGGTCTTTTTAAAGGGAATTGAAATAATTTAAAATCATTTACAATTTTATGAGAATGTAAGATTATGAGAATTGCTTTGGGATCGTAAAGTCTTTTGAAATCTTATTGTCAGTTTCCTCTTTTTTAGTTAAATATTGATCTTTTTTAGTTGAAAATTTTTATTTTTCGTTGAAAATTAATTTCATTGACTAGAAATGTAATTATTCCCTTTTTTTTTTAAATATATTTTTTTTATTTTACTTGGACAATAGTTGGTTGCAAATACGTGTACTTTGCTAATAGTGTTTTCTTAACTATTCACTTGTTTAGTTGAAAATTCTAAAAGAATCGGTTGATAGTACGTTTTTTTATTAAAAGTTCACTTTTTCAACTGAAAATTTAAATGTCTCACTTTTTGCTGAAATTTTATTTTTTTGCCCTCCCGCCGGAAAGCTTGACTTATTGGCCGCTGCGCGAAACGAAAATGCTGCTTTCCGGTGCCGTCGAGCAAAAAAATAGTATACGCACCTCGGCCAGTAAAAAAGAAAGCCTCAGATCACATGTTTATTAACATCTCGGCTTCGCCTCGGCCGACAATTACATGCGATCTGAGTGTTGAGAATATATTTTTTGGTTTAAATATTTCTCTTTCTAGTTAAAAATCCATGTATTTTGTTAAAATGGGTCTTTTTTGGTAGAAAATTCCATTTTTTGCTCTCAAATTAAATTTTTTAACAGAAAATGTAATTATTCCATTCCTATTCTAAAAGGATCATACGTATCGAATATCGAAATATCTCGCACCAACTCGAAAAATGTAATGCAGAAAT
>JAAAKG020148307.1:0-10280 GCA_010014905.2 Druon quercuslanigerum
TAATAGTCGAGGGGTTGTCATTTTTCAAACATTCAGCAGATAAAGTTACGAACAGAATGTTTCCTTTATTATTAACGAATCATTCACAATTTAAAATTTCTCTTCTAGAAATAAAGTTGTAGAATTAAAATTCCTCATTTGTAAGTTGCAATTTACAAAATTGCATAAAGTCCAAAGGAGGTCGTATTTTTAATTTATTTTTAGTTTATTTTACTCAAAAGACGAACTATATCGGCGTATAAAACTTATGTATTTTGTTTTTAAATTAAACATTTTTTTATATTTTGACAACAGCTGCTACGCCTAATATATGTACACGTATTTGTATATGGACCTCATAAATCATCGATTTGACGTAAAATCTTCACAGGAAGATATTTGCTTCAGGCATAAATTATTCATTCCTGTCATCCTGAAACTACTGCAAACTCGACTTTCAATTTATTGATATCATTTTCAAGAATACGATCTTGACTTTCTTTGACATATTTTTTTCTTATTTATTCTTTACAAATAGTGATCAGTTTCTCTCAATGATTTTTGGAGACCATTCGCCTTTCCACTTATTGCGAAAGTCTAGGACTGTGATTCCTGTTATCTGACTGGTTGAGAAATTCGAATTTATTCAAAAAAGTTAATATCAAAACATGACAATTGAGTAAACAAGCGGTAGAGAATATGGAAATATCTCCTTCATAGAGATTAAGAAATTATTTTGCTCATACGTTCAATACATGTATATATGTTTATTTAAGTCATTAAATAAATAAATCGACATTTTGACCCGTCTTTGGATCTTCTTCGAGATAATAACATCATTACAAAAGTGTCTGTGAAAACATACATTTTTGATAAAATTCAATTTTTACAGGTAATAATACACTTTCACATAAAATAAAATGAGTATATAATTTAAGTCGTTACCTGAAACAAATCGTTCGATGACATTGAAAACACAAACAAAACCAGTTTTCAAACAGAACTATTTAAAAATATTTTTTTCTGTTATTTTTACATTATTAAAAAACTTATGTAGTCATCCTCTTTAAACAGGAGTCTACTTGTCTAAAAAAATTTTAAGTCATTATTGTTCCTACAATAGAAGAAAAATGCAATTACGTTGTTGCTAGGTGGCACAATAAATCTTATATTAACGATCAAATGTTTTACCGATTGAAATCTAGAGGTTTGATTATAGCTAAAGCTTATGCTCTTCCAAAAGTGCATAAACCTAATTTAAAATTGTGATTAATAGTGTCCAACATATAAATTATCGCCATATTTAGCTAAAATTCTTAAACCGGTTCAAGGTACTGCAGATTCATTTTTAAAAGATAGTTGGAATTTTCGAGAAAAAATAAAACACGTAAAAATTCCTTCTTCCTATTCCATGTCTCTGCATGTGGTGTCCAAGTTTGACAATATACCTCTAGATTTGGCGATGGAATGTGTAGAAGAAAATGAAATCTATATAAAACTTTAACCAAAATCTCAAAAAACGAAATACTTATCGCGGTTAGAACACTTTTCAACAATACAGTTTTTTCTTTTAATAAATGCTGTTACAAACAAAAATTAGGCCATCATCTCCAGTCATATCGAATATCGTATTAGAAGACATAGAATCTAGAGCGTTATCACTTTTAAAATTTAAGCCACTGTTTTTATACGTTATGTAGATGATGTTTTTGCTATAATTCCTTCTGAAAAAATTCAGGAATTTGACGTTTTTAACAGCAGCGATGAATCGGTCCAATTTACTTATGAAATTAAGGAAAGCAATATTCTAAACTACCTTGATTTGTCAGTGATAAAAAAATGATGGACTAATTCTTACAAACTGGTATAAAAAACCAACCTTTTCTGTCCAGTATTTAAATTACAACTCACACCAACCTTTGTAACAAAAAATAGGACTAATAAAATATTTAATTGACAGAGGAATAAAAAACTTAGTGATGTTCAGTTCAGAAAAGACAAAATTAAACAAATCAAAGAAACTTTAATTATCAACAATGATCCATTACCCCTTATAAATAGTATAATTAAAGAAATAACACATGAAATTTATAACAACTCTAGTAAAAGTGAAAAGTCAAAATGGTAAGAAACAATACAAAAAAACGTTAAAAGTTTAATTCTTCCGTACATACAAGGTTTATCAGAAAGAATTAGAAGTTCTCTTAAAAAATTTAATATAAATGTATATTTTAAAAATATTAATAAATTAGAGAATGTGTACAAAAACAAAAAAAAGATCTAGAGTCAATAGAAAATTTACCGGGTGTTGTGTACCCCATAAAACGTAAAATGTGTTCTAAGATTTACATAGGTGAAACTAGCAGAAGACTTTAAACGCGGATAACTGAACACAAAAGAGATTGTAGAATCGGTAATAACAACACGGGCCTATCTCAACATGCTTGGTCCTATGATCATGACTTCGATTTTGATTTTAAAAACATCAAAATTTTAGCAAATGAAATTATCACATATAAAAGAAAGATTATAGAATCCATCTTCATGAAAAAGTACAATAATTTGTGCATTAATCTACAAACGGAAAGAATGCACATTAAGGGTACAACCCACTTTGAAACTTTTGGAAAATCGATTTTTTTTTACATTTTTCGAAAGTATATATATATATATCTACAAGGATTAAGCTGAAGGCGATATGTACGATCCAGGCATCGCTGATAAAATTTAGGTAAGATTTTTTCATTATTTTTCATTTAAAAAAACTTTAAACGCGTTTTTCTCAAACCAACGTTTTTTAGAACGGGCGGCACGATTTCTGTAAAACTAATAGACCAATTCTTATAAAAATTGGACCATATATTCTACACACAAAAAGACGGAAGGTGGACTACGGGCGATTTATAATTTTAAGTTTTACCTATTTTTTTTTATTAAAAACAGTGCAAAAAAATCGTTAAAATTTTTTTTCTTCACTTTTGACCGCTATGTTGTTATTTATAGATAAAAATAAATATTCGTAGTACATATTTTAGCTACTTTCATAATGAAACTAAAACGTTTTGATTTTTTGGTTTCAGATGAGCCGTTGATGAGATATTATGCAGCACGTCTACCTACCCCAAAATCATAGCATTATGTTCAGCTACAGTTTTTGTGTATAAAAACTAAAAAAAAACGATAAAAAATGTTTTTCTTATATTTTCAGACCTTATTTACTAAACCTATTAACTTTTACGTCAATATACTTCATATTATTTTTTTTATTAAATTGATTTGTTTTTTCAAATTCAAAGGTTTTGGCGCGTGCTGTGACTTTAGTTATAATGAATACAATTGCTCCATATCTAATTATATAATCAAATGTGACGTCATATCAATTTCTCTGTGCTAAGTATGTTTTCTCAAAATGTCGTCCTGGTTCAGTTCACAATATTGTACTGTTATAATTTTTCATTCTCCGACGGTAATGACTTGACAAAATTTTAGAAGAGTAGTCTCCAGTTCAAAGAGGATGAGTACACAAGTTTTTTAACAATGTATAAACAACACAAAAAAATATTTTTAAATAATTCTGTTGGAAAACTAGTTTTGTTTGTGTTGTTAATGTCATCATGTTTTTACAGACACTTTTGTAATGATGTTATTATCTTGAAGAAGATCCAAAAACGGGTTCGAAACGTCGATTTATTTATTTAATGACTTGAATAAACATATATACATATATTGAACGTATGACCAAAATAATTTCTCAATCTCTATAAAGGAGATATTTCCTTATCAATATAACGTTCAAAGAAAGCTTAAAAATTTAAGACTTCTGTCTGGAATTTTGAAATCATAATGGTAGAGAATGTCCAGAGGTTATTGTACTAATTTTAGTTACTAATCCTAAAAAAATTAGGCTTTTCATACAAGTTTTCTTTTTAAAAAAAATAATATTTAAGAACCCTGGACAGGCATTGAAGTATTTCAATATGTTGCAAATAGAATATTACGTAATTTTATATGTTTTTGTTTATGTCTATATTTTCGAAGAGGATAAAATTTATGACATTGGATAAAAGCCTATTTTATTTGACGATTTAAACCAATTTTAAGTATATTATTTTGCTGTGAATGAAATAAAATATATCCATCTAAAAAAATTCATCTTACTTCATTTTAGTTTTTTTCGCTTATAATAGTTCTGTTCCTCATCTTCCGTATCTTTCGTTGCAACAATAAAGCATGCTTTCTTTATCAAACGTTTGTGCTTTCGATAATTTGTCCAGCCTCTTTTTGCAGATGATACGAAGATATAAGTGATTCTAAACCAACATTTAATTTTTCAAAGAACGGTATTCCCTCTTGAAAATTGTCGAAGGTTAGCATTTCAGAGAAGCTTGAATCAGAATTTTTGACTTTACCATTTTCTTGACTCCGTACGATGGTAAGTATTTCATCCGCGGTCGGACAAGACGGAAGCTCATTATACTCTTCTTTCAGTCTTCTAATATCTTCCTGGTTAGCATCTAAGTAGTCGGATATTCGTTGGCAAAGACGCATTAATCCTTGAGCAGAATCACCAGGATTACTGCTTGTGATAGATCTCGAGGCGCTGCCTTCAAAAAAGCCATCTTCAGAACTGAAAGGGAGAATCATGTTCCAAGCTTTTCTCAAACATTCAGTATTGACTTTCTGTCATGCTGCAGCGGACCAAAAAAATACGCCTTTTATGTTGATGCTCTTTAAACACTGCAACAGATCTATCCCGTCTTCCTGTGAGTTCACTATAGATAGTACTGCATTCGAACGAGGCAATACGAGAATCGATCGATAATTTAATCAATCTCGGTTTGTCATTAAGTATGATACTCTAATATCGTCTCGTTTTATTCGAACGAGGTTCTTAAGAAAAAGATCGATCGTGACGAGATTCTCGTTTTTTCGACAGATTTTTTCAGAACGAAAATTTGTATTGCCAAATTGAACACGAAAAATTAAGCCTTCGTGTGTTTAATACATTTCCTATAAATATTTACATTATAAGACTATTAAAAACTTTTTTGTCATATAAATTTATTTCTAGATTGGAAACTGTGCTTTTATACAGGATGTTCAAAATGTCTCGATACACCTAAATATCTCTCCAGGTAAATATTTTTTCAAAAAGGTCAAGGCTATTCTTGAAGTAACTTTTAACGAGGAATCCAGTGGTGACCTTGAATTTTACCTTGAACTTGAACTTGATCTTGATTGGATCCGACCCACACCTGAGTCAAGCCTAAAAACCATCAGTTGAAGTTCACAGTCTTCCTTGACCCATGACCTGAGAACATTTTTGGACGTAAAATTTCCCGCTCTTTCGATTGCCGTTGTCAAAAATAGGGGCTCCTTTTTAAAAAAAAAATTGACCTTGAAATAACCTTGAAGATCAGGTTGAAGGTCAAATTCAAGGTCACCGCTGGATTCCTCGTTAAAAGTTACTTCAAGAATGACCTTGAACTTTTTGAAAAAATATTTACCTGGATAGATATTTAGGTGTATCGAGACTTTTTGAACACCCTGTATATCTTCATATTTATAATTGACGTTTTTGAAATACAAATAAAAATATTCTAATATCTTATATTGTATGATATGTATCTTTAAAAAATGTATAAATACAAAGAGAATTCTGAGATTTACGAATATTAAAAAATAAGTTTTTTTAAAAGAATTTTGAAAGGTTTCAAGAGTATAAGAAAATTTTCTTAAGATTCCTAAGAGAATTTGAAAAGATTTTTTATTTTTTTAAATTAGTTTGAAGAGAAAATTGAAAAATATTTTAAAACATTTCAAACGATTTCGTAAAAATTTGAAAGAAAATTTAGAAGTCTTTATAACAAGAATTTTAAAATTTTCAAGAACACAAAATTTTTGAATATTCTAGTAATTTTAAAAGATATTTATAAGTTTTAAGCAAATTTTTAAAATAATTAAAAACCTGAAAGGATTTCAAACAATTGAAAAACATTAGTTCCAAGAAAAATTTAGATTTATGAAGAATTCGAACAAAGAATTGAGAATCCTTTAAAGCATTTTTAAATTTTGAAGATAAGAAAAAAAATTCTGAAGATAATTGGAAAAATTTATAATGTTTTTTTATGAAAAATTAATTAAAAATTTTTAAAATCATTTGAAATGATTTCATAAATGTTTTGAAAAAGTATCTAGACGACTGTAATGTAAGCTTGTAAATATTTTTGTTTAATTTACAAAACAAAAGAGTAACAAATAATTTGAAAGTTTGAAGAATTCTTGAAAATGTACAGCAAAATTAAGATTTTTAAATATCACGAACTACAAATTTACAAGTGCTTTGAAAATTTTGAAAGGTTTTCAGAGAATAAATTAATTTTTTTAAAGACTTCTGAAACAATTTAAAATTATTTTTATTTTTCAAAATTTTTTAAAAGACTGTTTATAGAATTTTTTTAACATTTCAAAAGATTTCCAAGATTGACAAAAAATATCTCAAATATTTCAGGAAAATTTTTGTAATTTTGCAGGATTTAAAAAAAAATCGAAGAAAAAGTCGTATCAGTTTAGAAGATATTATTAGAAAGTTTTAAAACAATTTAAAACCCAATTTATAATCTGTAAAGAAATAAAAAAAATTTTAAGCCAAATTTTGATATTAGAATGTTTCGAAATAAAATTTTGAAGCTCCTGAAGGATTTCGAAAGGATTCAAGGTAATAAGAAATTTTTTTTAAGATTCCTGAAAATATATTGAATGATATTTATTGAAAAAAATTATTTTTAAGACTTCCAAGCTAAATTTCAAAGCTTTTTGGCAATTTTGAAAGGCACTGGGTAGACCAGTGTTTTGATTCCCAGCGGAGAGAAGAAGCGGGATTTTTTTACGAAAAAAATTTTATTTTAAATACTGGAAGGTTATCTATATTAAAGTATTTTAGTGCTTTTAGTTTTTTAGACTTGCCTATAATTATGAGAGAAGTCTTTAACGTTTCAGAATTATTCCTGCAGGATATAAATGTTTGAATATAAATGCAAATTATGAATTATTGTAATAATATACATTTATTGAAATGGTGTAATTACGAAGGAGCTTTAACAATAGAGAATTCACAATGACCCAATAAGAACTTTCAATGATTTGACATTTCATTGCCAAAGGTCTCTGCATAAATTTGGGGAATGTGGATGTAGAATCCTTTCGAATTTTTGAAGATATACCCTAAGAGCTTTAACATCTGTCCTGCAGGTAATATCTAATAGATTGCATAATGCTATTTGCCAACTATTTTTCAAAATTTTATGGTGATATTGACAATTTTAAAGAGTGACGGCAAAATAGGCTCGTCATTGAAAACCAAAATGAGCATTCCTTTTTTTTACTTTGAAACATTACCTCTATTTAGGGGTTGAGAAGACCCCGAAAAATTCAAAAATAGGAAATACTATTAATTATAAAATCAATCTTTATTGCTACAAGTTTAATGTAAAAAATGATTTCATACTTAGTGGTATTTCCTATTTTTTAATTTTTGGGGGGTCTTTTCAACCCCTAAATATGGGTAATTTTATGAAATTATTAAGGAATAAAAAGCGATGCTCATTTTCATTTTCAATTACGAATAACATATTTTTTCGCCAGGTCGCTAGGGAGGTCCAAAAAATAGGCGAACTTCGGCGTCACTATTTGTCAACTGGATCCGAGGTCCGCCAATTCAATGCTGACATTTTTAAAATACTTGCCTGCGGCGTTAATTGCTTATTAAGGGGGGTGGCTAATTGCGGCTCTGTGTTTATTAGGCCAATCTTTGATGAAAAATCTAGTATTCTTTTCTTGAATGTACTTGTTCACTTTTATAATTACTTTCTCATGTGAAAAAGTATTGAGGCACACGAAAATCATTTCCAAACCATCGTCCGCTGCACTTGGCATTGCGCCAATTAAATACATGAAATATAATGAGCTGTAGAACTATCTGCAACTCAGATCTTTGTAGAAGCATCCAAAATTATTATAGTAAATTGAGTACTTCTCTACGAATCCGGAAGTAAAGTAAAGTGTCTAGAAATGTCACTCACGGAGTTTCACAGAAAGTGCAGAAACTTGTATAAATTAATCAGACAAAATTTAAGATTCATTGCAACCTATTTTAATTTACAGAGAAAATTCAAAATCATAAATGAATTTTAAATTCAATGATTTTTACTTACTTCACTTGTTCTATAAAATTTTACATTCTTCACAAGCAGGACAAATTTGGCTTTATAGTTGAAGGATTGAATACTTGAATAGAATTGAATCATATATGTATCCTATTTGAATTTATTATTTATAAATGTTTATATATATATATATATATATTTAATAAAAACAATTTATGATAATATTAATTATAATGTAGTTATTTTTAACAGTCAAAAATATTTTTAATTATTTACGAAAAATTACTCTGACATTCTGAAACAAATTTTCTGAGAGCACGAATTTCCAATAGAATTATATTTTTTTATGTGAGAATGAATTTATGAATGATGGTATTAAGTTAAATAGAAAATAAATTAATGAAATAATAAAATATCTAAGATGCACCAATTGGATAATTCCTAGAATGAACTCAGATTAAAATTTATTTTAGAGAAAATTAGTTGTAGAAATATATCTAGGATAAATTGTGATCAGATATCGTATGTTTCAAGTAGAAAGTGAATGCTTTAGTCAGACTAGAAATTTTTTCAAGGGCGCCTGATTATAGCTTTCAAAAAAGAGCCTAGGATGTTAGTATATAAAAATTCCCTTGCACGCATCAAACCTATATTGTCGCAATATGTTGACGTAAATAAAAAATCCTTTAAATATAAATCCTAAAATTTCATTCTTTTTTAAGTTTTGCAGCAAGAAAAAAATTAAAGAAAGGAATTTTTCTTGTAAATAAAAAAATGATTTGGATAAAAAATATGTAATAAAGATCAATAACACTAATTAATATAAAAAAGATTTCTGACCACAAACACGGATAGAAAATAAAAAAATTACTCACTGCGGGAGTACATTGTTAAAAAAAACATTCAAAATAAAATTTTCACTTTTTTGTCCGTTTTTTCAGTTTTTCTTAAAAATTGCATCATTCGTTTTTACAACATATATTTTTCAAGTAGCGCCAATTTGATAAAATCACAAATAAATTCAGATTAAAATTTTTTTAATTAGTTATGTAAGTAGATACGATTAATTTTAGTCAGACACCATCGCTTTCCAAGTAGAAACTGTACATTTTAGTAAGACTAGAAACCTTTTTTGAATTTACCTAATGATAATTTTCAAAAAGGGTCTAATGGGAATACATGTAAAAAAATTCCCCCTTTTTTGGAATTATGGAGGGGGAAGTGAATTAAGGGAAAGCGTCCTTTAGCAAAAGAACATTCCTCCTTCATTTTCTCGAAACCTAATGAAACGTTTTGATCAAACTTTTTTTTATGGTTTCAGAAACTCAAATTCCAAATTAAGAAAACCTGCCCATCTAGCGAAAAAATTCCTCTTTTACATTATCAAAACCTGATACTTAATTAATCAGATAATTATTTAGATAATTGACAATTGACTTTTTATTAACCGATTTTGATTTTAAAAAATAAGTTATAAAAATCAATGAGATTAAATAAAATAAATCAGAAATAATTAAATGTCAAGTTTGTAATCTATTACTTTGACATTGTAAAAATTGAGTATCAACTTACATTTATTATTTGTTATAATATTTTATTTTATGAGCTCATAAAATTTACTGCAAAGTAAAATAAAAAAAAAACTGCACAAATAAAATGTTCCAAGCGATTTACCAAAGGCTGCTATAAAGCTATAAAAATAACTTTTGGTTCAAGTAATGAATATCTCCTTTCAGTATAAAGTAGTAAAGTCGGTCTTATGTCAGACATGAAATTTTCTCGTATCCTTTTTTTATTACTTATTTCCTGCTGCCATAATTTTGAAGTCATGATCAATAACTCATTTAAATCACACCAATTTAAAAAAAACTCCCACTTGAATTGAAAGATATCATAACATAAGGGCGTAGCCCGCAAATTATTGACAATGAGATAATCTTATTTTTTTATATAGGTTGCCAAAGGGACCTCATCGCAAAAAAAATTGAAAATTGAATTTTTCATCACATGCATATATGCACCTTTATTATTATTATTATTATTACACCATTAAGCCGCCTCCCTTTCGGGGTAGGCGTGACTCACTCGGTAGGGAGGGGAGTAGTGTGAGGAAGGGGTTATAAAAATTTTTAGATT
>JAAAKG020148308.1:0-10280 GCA_010014905.2 Druon quercuslanigerum
AAATTCATTTATTTTGTTAAAAAATAATATTTTTTGGTTAAATTACATTTTTTATGTTTGAAGTTAATATCTTTTTTTTTCTGTTGTAAGAAGCATCTATTACACTTTTTATTGGGAATTCATAATGTTCGGATTCAGACTGAAATATTTGATTGGAATTTTAACAAATTTAATAAAAATTAATTTTTTGCTTTGATATACATTTTTTTACATTGAAAATTCAACTACTTGGTTAAAGATTGAACTACATATTTTCATATTTTATAAAAAAAAAAGTTCCTCGTTTTTCTTTTCTGTGATCTTAGGCAATATGTGTTAGGATATACAAAATTTTAATATTAATAATAATTTTATATTTTAATTTGAAAATTACGTAAGACACAAAATGCCAATGGCGCGCGCAGCGGGCCTGTTTGTTTTCCAGCAACAATAAATGGTTTAGGCAATTACAAAAGTTGAAAAGTCAATCATATTCAGGATCCGCATATTACAGTTGATTATTTAATGTGTAGCCTTCAAAATATTTTTGAAGGTTAAAATGTTATTCCTAACAATTATGTAAATAAAAAAAACATGACTCTTGATTTTCCGGGTATGATCCTTCCGACATGCATAAGCTTCTCCAGGCGATCTGGCTTTGATGGTAATTCACGTAATTGCAGAATTATCCTTACGCTAAAGGCAGTTTAAACAGACTGAAGATAATTTCGGTGGCGTTTTGTATTCATCCGATCAATATGACGATAAATATAATTTACACTCTAATTACTATCTTTGAGATGTAATAATTATTAATAATTGCCTTTTTTTAAAAAAAATCATAAACATTTCATTGTATGTATATTTCGCTAAAATGCAAAAACGTAAAATGGTTTCCTGTTAGGCATAAACGATTTTATAGCTGGGTGTAAAATCACTTGATCCACACTCGATGAAATACAAAAAATAAGGAAAATCGTAAGAAAAAAAATCTTTGATTCGGTGAAAGCTTTTAGGAGGCTCTTAACCCAGTTTTGGTTAACGCCCTGTGGTTCTTCATAAAGTATTACGTTTTTATCTTATTAAAATGTCAATTTAAAACATTGTTGGACACAAACTTTCGTTTTTTATTAGTGCAATGAAAATCGCTCAGGCTTCATATCATTTTATACAGGTTGTATTTACCTTTTGAATTAAAGGATATTGAACATATAATTATCTTGCAAATATGAAACTCAATCTCAATCTTTATGTATCGGACCTACTTAAATTACGCAACAGTTCAGGGGGCGGGGGGGGGGGGGTTTTGTTAAGATTTGTTACGGTACAGGGGAGGGAGCCCGTCACTCATGTATATAATTTTTGCAACTTCGCAAAAACTTTCTCCTGAGGAAAAATTAAAAATCCTATTTAACTTCCAATCATCAACTTCATGAAAACTCAGTTTCCAAATTTGGACTACACCGAACAATCAAACAAAAAAAAGAGTGAATTTAGGAGATTTGAAGATACATTGATGAAATACATAAGAATTTGAGTGAATTTAAAAAAAATGTTTAAACTCAAAAAATGTCCATCGAAGCGAATAAAATGAGAGCAAACGGAATTTAAGTAAATTGAAAAAAAAATTATTTGGATAGAATTGCAGTGAATTTAGAAGAATTCATGAAACTTGGTGTACATTTAAAAAAATTTAAATAAATTAAAAAAAAAAAATTAATGATAAAAAATCCAGCGCATTAAATAAAGTAAGAGTCAGCCGAATTTAAGTTGAATGGAGCATAATTTACGTGAATTGAACAACCTCGTCATCTGCGAACGATAACCCACGTACCTTCGCATGTCCCGAGATCCATACTTTCTTTGTCGAAGAGAAATAGAAATAATTTGAACAGAGGTTTGAAATTTATAATTAATTTTATACTTTACGTTTAAATTAATCGATTATACAGTTGCCTGTTTTAAAATTAAAAATTATTTTCTCTTATATATTTAGTTAATTAGTAGTAAGTTAGTTAATAAATCAAAAGAGTGTATTAGAAATTATAGGGATTCCAGGTGAATTTTAACGAATTCAATTTAAATGAAACGAAATTTAAATCAATATAAAAAAGAGAAAATCCCATTGATTTAAATAAAATTAAAATGAATTTAGACGAAATCAGGGAAATTCACGAGACTTCGATCCAATTCATAAGAATTGGCGTGAAATGAAACACATTTAAAAATAAAAAAATAAATTCTGTCGAATTAAATAATATTTCAATAAACAGAATTCGGGTGAAATACAACAAAATTTACGTGAATTGTAAAAATAATAATAATAAATGAAATAGAAGTAGAGTGTATTTAGAAGATTTGAAGAGACTTTGATGAAATACATAAGAAGTTGAGTGAATTTAACAAAATGTTTAAACTAAAAAAATGTTCATCGAAGCGAATAAAACGAGAGTAAACGGAATTTAAGTGAATTAAAAAAAGAACAATTAATTGAATAAAATTGCAGTGAATTCAGAAGAATTCATGAAATTTGGGGTACATTACAAAAAATTTGAATGAATTGAAAAAAAATTTTTAAATGATAAAAAAATCCAGCGCATTAAATTAAGTAAGTCAGCCCAATTTAAGTTGAATGGAACATAATTTACGCGAATTGAGCAACCTCATCATCTGCGAGCGCTAACCCACGTACCTTCGCTGTCCCGTGATCCATACTTTCTTCGTTAAAGAAAATTTTAAAGATTCCAGGGTAATTTTAACAAAGCCAGGATAAATTTATAATAATTCAAAGCAATTAAAATTAAATTAAAAAATATTAAAACAAAAAAAAACATTGAATTGAATAAGAATCAACAAATTTTCATTTTTAATGATTTTGAAAACTTTACTAAAATCTGTATAAAAAAGTTCTTATATTAATTGAATATTTAAGGCACAGTCAAATATGAAAATGTAAAAAAAAATTTAGTCTGTTTTAATGTTATTTGTTTTGTATTTATAACTTGTAATTTTAAACAATTACCTATTTGTTAAAAAAATTTAGTTATTTTTTATATGTGCACACTTTTTTGAAAAAGTCCAATATGTCGAAATTACAATTTCTTCAGCTTGAATCAAAAACGCATTTTGTCATTTTTCTTTAATGATTAAAAAATTTTATTTTTTTGAATCATCTCAAAGTCGACACAAAAAAATCCAAAATCAAGAAAAAAAATTTGTTTTGTTTAGAAAAGGAAAATCGTAACATTATTCTTTGGTTCAAGCTGAAGGAAATTTTAAATAAAGCAGAGAATTTTGTTTTAATTTTTTATAATTATCCATAGATAGAAAATCAAAACGTAAAAAATTCGAAATTATTTGATGAATTTTTAATACAAATATAAATTTTAAAAAAATGATATCTTAACAGTGATTCAACGATATCAGTCAAACAAAGCAGTTGAATACTCAAGCAAAAAAGAATAATTTTGAACCAAAAAGTTGGGTTTTTATTGAAAAAAAATGAAATTTCTACTAAAAGAGATGAGTTTTTAAATCAAAAACATTAATTTTTGAACAAAAAAAGCTGAATTCTCTGTTAAAAATGATTTCAGTTGACTTTTCGTGATCAAAATATAAATAAAAAAAAAACAAAAAAAATTTGTTTGAAAAAAATTAGTTTTTATTCCAAAAAGACAAATTTTTAACTAAGGAGGTTGACGTTTTAACAAAATTTTGAAATTCTTTACCAAATAGTGGCATCTTTATCCATGAATGATTAAATTGCTTTTAAAACAGATGCATTATTATTTTAAAAATTTTCAAGTAGTTGAACTTTCACCAAAAAAAGATTCCAGTTAACTTCTTATTTTTTTTAAACATAAAATAAGATTCTACGAAAAAAATGAAAAATTTAAATTCAAAAAGTCGTATTTTTTCAAACCAAAAGGATGAATTTAAAATTAATAATTCTCTACCAAATGGTTGCATTTTTATCCAAGAAAAATGAAATTCGTACTAAAACAGATGAATTTTTAATAAAAAACGACCAAATTTTTTAAAAAGTTTTACTTTCATCTAGAAAAGATTTCAGTTCATTTTTCAACATCAAAATATAAATTTTAGACAAGAAGTAAATTTTTTACGAAATAGCTAAAATGTCAACAAAAAGTAGAATTTTCTACCAAAAAGTATGACTTTTTAACAAATTATTTTAATTTTTATTCAAGCAGTTACATCTTTATCCAAAAAAGATGCAATTTCTTTTAAAACAGATGAATTTTCAATTTTAAAAAAATCCAACAAAATAGTTGAAAAATAGTTCTCTTTTCAACACTAAAATATTAAATTTAAACAAAAAGTACATTTTTTGCGAAACAGTTAAATTTTTTTTAAAATAACAGAACTTTTAATTGAAAAGTATGACTTTTCAACAAAATTATTAAATTTTCAACAAATCTCTAGCAGTTTATCCAAGAAAGATGAAAAGTCTAAATTAAAAAAAAAAAGAGTTGAATTTTCTTGAATTTGTCTTTTGTATTTAAAAACTGACCTGTTTTAGTAGAATTTTAATTTTTCTTGGATAAAATGCAAGAGATTTGTTGAAAATTTAATAATTTTATTAAAAAGGCATACTTGTTGGTTCAAAGTTATGTTACTTTGATAAAAATTTAACTGGTTCGCAAAAAATGAACTTTTTGTTTAAATTTAATATTTTAGTGTTGAAAAGGGAACTGAAATCTTTTCTGGATGAAAATTCAACTATTTTGTTGGATTTTTTTAAATTGAAAATTCATCTGTTTTAAAAGAGATTGCATATTTCTCGGATAAAGATGCAACTGTTTGATTAAAAATTAAAATAATTTGTTAAATAGTCATACTTGTTGGTAGAAAATTCAACTTTTTTTCGAAATGTTAACTACTTCGCAGAAAATTTTTTTGCTGTCTAAAATTTATATTTTGATGTTGAAAAATAAACTAAAATCCTTTCTAGATGAAAGTTAAACTTAAAAAAAATTGGTCGTTTTTTATTAAAAATGTATCAGTTTTAGTACAAATTTCACCTTCCTTGGATAAAAATGCAACCGTTTGGTAGAGAATTCATCTTTTTTTAAATTCATCTTTTTAGGTTGAAAAAATCCGACTTTTTGACTTGAAATTTGTTGTTGTTTTTTCGTAGAAACTTTTTTATGTTTAAAAAAAAATTTTATGATCTTCAGAAGTTAGCTGGAATCTTTTTTTTATAAAAGTTCAACTACTTGAAAATTTAAAAAAAAAAGCATCTGTTTTAAGAGAAATTAAATTTTTTATGGATAAAGATGCCACTATTTGGTAGAGAATTTTAAAATTTTGTTAAAACGTCAACCTTCTTAGTTAAAAATTTGTCTGTTTGGATTAAAAATTAATATTTTTTCGTAGAAACTTTTTTTGTTTTTTAAATTTATCTTTTGATTACGAAAAGTCATTTAAAAACTCATCTGTTTTAGTAGAAATTTAATTTTTTTTTTAAATAAAAATCCAACTTTTTGCTTCAAAATTATTCTTCTTTGCTTGAGTATTCAACTATTTTGTTTAAATGATTCCATTCAATCACTGTTAAGATATCATTTTTTAAAGATTTATATTTTTAGTAAAAATTCATCTTTTTCGTTAAAAATTGAACCATTAAAAAAATTTTTTTTTAAATAATTACGAATTTTTTACGTTTTGAGTTTTTACCTATGAACAATAATAAAAAATTAAAACAAAGTTCTCTGCCTAATTTAAGATTTCCTTCAGCTTGAACCAAAGAAAAATGTTATAATTTTGCTTTTCTAAATAAAACAAATTTTTTTCGTAATTTTGAATTTTTTTGTGTCGGTTTTAAAAAGATTTAAAAAAATGACATTTTTTAATCATTACAGAAAAATTACCAAATGTATTTTTCATTCAAGCTGAAGAAATTTTAGTTTCGACATATTAGACTTTTTCAAAAAAGTGCATTTCATTTAATGAAATAACAGTTTTTTTAGGCATTAAAAAGAATTCTAACTGAAAAAAATTACTTTTTTACTTTCAGTTTTTGTTACTGTTTATTAGCCAAAACTGCACATTTAAAAAATGGCCATATGTTTTTTTTTAAAAAAGGTAATTTTTTGAAATTTCCAATTATAAATACAAAACAAATGACATTAAAAAAAAAACTAAAATTTTGTTTAGATTTGTCAGATTTGACTGTGCCTTAAAGTTTCGTTTATTATAAGAATTTTTTTATGCAGATTTTTGTAATGTTTTCAAAATCATTCAACTTTTCGATTTTATTCACTTCAATGAAAATTTGTTTATTCCGATTTCATTCAATGTTTTTTTTGCCATTTTTTTCATCCACATACATTCTTTTGTATTCATTTTAATTATTTCGAATTTAGTTTTAATATTTTTAAATTTAATTTTAATTGCTTTGAATTATTATAAATTTATCCTGACTTTGTCAAAATTACCCTGGAATAATTATAAATTTCTTCAACGTATTTTGATTTTTTTAAACTTACTGCAAATTGAATAAATTTAATGAATTTTTTAAATATTTTTGATTTGTTTTCAATTTACTTTAATGTTTTTTTAATTCTTCTTACATTTGTATGAATTTTACAGAACTCTTTATTTAATGCGCTGGATTTTTTTTATTATTTTTAACATTTGTATTCAATTAATTGTTTTTTTTCAATTCACTTCAATTCTGTTTTTTTTCAAATTTTATTCAATTCGATATAATTTATTTTTTATTTTTAAATTTGTTTCATTTCACGCAAATTCTTATGAATTGGATCAAAGTCTCGTGAATTTCTCTGATTTCATCTAAATTCACTTTAATTTTATTGCAATCAATGGGAATTTTTCTTTTTTTATATTCATTTGAATTTTTTTGAATTTAAATTGAATTCGTTAAAATTTACCTGGAATTCGTATAATTCTCATTCCACTATTTTGTTTTTTTATTTAACTTACTACTAATAAACTAAATATATTTAAAAAAATAATTTTTAATTTTGAAACAGGCAACTGTATAATTGAATTATTGGAACGTAAAGTATGAAATCAATTATAAATTTCAAACCTCTTTCCAAATTATTTTTATTTCTCTTCGACGAAGAAAATATGGACCTGGGGACAGCAAAGGTACGTGGGTTAGCGTTCACAGATGATAAGGTTGTTATGGCAGTCAATCAAAATCTTGCAAAGAATGTTAAGAATGAAGAATATGGACCTTAAAATTAACGTAAATAAAACAATAAATATGGGGTTTTCCGGAAAAGGTCATAAAACCATATGCAACATTGTCCTGATCTATTTTCAAGAATTCAAAAACTTTCGTATTTAACGATTATTGTGGCCAGATCAATGAAAAATATCGTTGGTTCATCTATAAATTTCTTCACATTGTCACTTCCAATTAGTTTCAGTTAATTTTCGGTTCAAAAAATATTCTCTTTTTTTAAGGAAATATTTAAGCCTGTTCAAGGATTAATTTACACAGGAAAAGAAAGGCTGTTTGGACAGCGAAAGTCCTTGATCCAAAAAGCGAGGTCATACATGTAGTTTTTGAGAAGTGGTTTAAATTTGATTAGCCTGAGGTGACACGTGATCTTTTGATGGAGAAATCTTGTCTGAGAAAAAAATTAGAAAAAGTGTGGTAGTGTGAACGAACTGAGGGGAATTCATTGGATTTTTATATGTTTTTTAAGATCACGCGAGAGAGAAATTTTGTTCCTACGGAACTGCGGAGAGTAGCTTGAGTTCGAAAACAGGAGTAGTTAACCTTTCTTAATAGCGGATATTTAACCTTTCTCACTTTCATCACTTAAGGATAGCAACAAATCTCTGGGATTTCCCACCCTTGGTCATTTGCAAATTTCTCTTTGAGTTAAAAGTTAAGGGGTCAAGATCGAAGATCCAAACTATATATTAATAATATATTCAATAATCCAATGATAATAATAAATTTGGTTCGTTCAAGAAACATGACATAGAATCCAAGCAAAGTACTTTTTTTCTACTACAATCATTAATAGCTCTCTCATAGAAAAAGGTTTTCTTTTTAACAAAAGAAAAAAATTACTTTCAATACCTTACAAGCTTGAGTTTCTTTTTACCGAAAGTTTTATTTTCATAAATTAAGAGAGCCCATAAAAAAGTTTATCGAATTGCTCTGTGAAAATGAACAACTGTTTAACTTACTGTAGCGTGAAGGAATCTGTATTATCATCGGAGACAGCTACCATCGATCAGTGTAGATATCATTCTACAATGCGTTAAACACTATCGATCAAGTTAACTCTTAAATAAGAGAAAAATATTTAGGGTCATTTCTAAATAGTTGGTAAATAAATTAAGAATTTTTTTAACTACATTTTTTCTGAAAAAAGATCTACTCACTTCGCTCCACTGGGAATCGAAGAACCACATTTCCGATTGCTCATGACGGTCGGGTGTGTTCCCGTCTAAAAACTGAGACAAGCTCAAGTCGAACCTTTCTACTTCAGCATTTCGACTTCATTATAATTTTACGAAATTTGAAATGATATCTACACTGATGGTAATTGTCTCTGATGATAATACAGTTTCCTTTAAATTATTTCTATCTTAAATGTAACACATATCATGAGATAGCGTTTATTTCTGAAAAGGGATTCTTTTTTTAATCTCTCTAATAGCTTAATGGGAAAGCACCCGACCGGCAATCTGAAGCACTCTGTTTCGATTCCCAGTAGAGCGATGTGAGTAGATCTTTTTTCAGAAAAAGTTTAATTTTTTTTAATTTTAAATTTATTTTTCATCTTGTCACAAATGATGTTAAGTATTATTTTGTTATTTGAAGAGTTAACTTGATCGATAGTGTTGATTTATAATTTTACGAAATGTGGAATGATATCTCCACTGATCAATGGTAACTGCATCTGATGATAATACAGTTTCCTTTAAATTATTTTTATCATGAATGTAATACCTTGCTTGAGATAGCTTGTATTCCTAAAAATGGCTACTCCTCTCGATCTCTATAATAGCTTAATGGGAAAGCACCCGTCCAGCAACCTGAAATGCTGTGTTTCGATTCCCAGTGGAGCGAAGTTATTAGATCTTTTTTCATAAACAATTTAATTTTAAAAAAAATTTATTTGTTTTCTATTTTGTCACAAATGATGTTAAGTATTATTCTGTTATTTGAAGAGTTTACTTGATCGATAGTGTTCATTTATAATTTTACAAAATGTAGAATTTTACCTACACTGGTGAATAGTAACTGCCTCTGATGATAATGCAGTTTTCTTTAAATTCTTTGTTATCATAAATGTAACAACACCTGCCTTCAGGTAGCGTGTATTCCTGAAAAAGGCTTTTCCTTTCGATCTCTCTAATAGCTTAATGGGAAAGCACCTGACCGACAATCTGAAGCATTGTGTATCGATTCCCAGTGGAGCAAAGTGAGTAGATCTTTTTTCATAAAAAATTATATTAAAAAAATAAATTTTTTTTCATCTTGTCTGAAATTATGTTAATTAGTATTTGATTATTTAAAAGTGTTAAGTTGATCGATAGTGTTTATTTATAATTTTATGAAATATGGAATGATATCTATACTTATCAATGGTAATTGTCTCTGATGATAATATAGTTTCCTTTAAATTCTTTTTTTATCATAAATTTAACACCTGGCTTGAAATAGCGTGTATTTCTGAAAACGGCTTCTTCTTTCGATCTATAATAGCTTAATGGGAAAGCATCCGACCGGCAATCTGAAGTTCTGTGTTTCTATTTCCAGTGGAGCGAAGTGAGTAGATCTTTTTCAGAAACAATTTAATTTTTAAACCATTTTTATTTTATTTTCCATCTTGTCACAAATGGTATTAGGTATTATTCTGTTATTTGAAGAATTAACTTGATCGTTAGTGTTGATTTATAATTATACGAAGTGTGGAATGATATCTACACTGATCAAAGGTAACTGTCTCTGATGATAATACAGTTTACTTTAAATTATTTTTTTATCATAAATGTAACACCTGGCTTCAGATAGTGAGTATTCCTAAAAAAGGCTTCTCCTTTCGATCTTTCTAATAGCTTAATGGGAAAGCACCCGACCGGTAATCTGAGGCACTGTGTTTCGATTCCCAGTGGAGCAAAGTGATGAGATCTTTTTTCATAAACAATTATATTAAAAAAAAAATCTGCCCGCTTCGCGGGCACATTCTCATCACGCGCTAAGCACGCGGCTCGCTTCGCTCGCAACTTTGAGCGCGCCTAGGGCGCGCACCTGTTGGATCTCGCGCTTCGCGCTCGATTAG
>JAAAKG020148310.1:0-32104 GCA_010014905.2 Druon quercuslanigerum
ACCGAATTTCTTGCATAATTTAAAATATAAAGATATTGAAGATACATACAAATATGGTATTTAAAAGAGGTTTTTGATAAAGTATCAATCAATTCTGCATAATTAATAAAATACATAATTGGGAAAACATTTCGGACACAAAGTATAAATATCCACGCGCGAAGCGCGAGGTTAATACATTATCGAGCGCAAAGCGCGAGATCCAACACACGCGCGCTATAGGCGCGCTCAAACTTGCGAGCGAATGTGCCCGCGCTGCGGGCACATTTTTTTGCCTTAATATTATTAATCCTTTATGTGTTTGGTTAGCTTTATATCTAGAAAAATTCAGAAATTGGAATATTGAAGCAGCCCTGAGTAAGCAACTGTTTAATGCGAATAATATCTTTTCCATTATTTTGACTTGTTTTATTATTTAAATTTAGCGCCCTTTTCAATTTAAGGCTATACATTTTCCCTAGAAAATTAAATCATGTAATTATAATTAATAAAGATAGTAAATAAGGTTTTTAATTATCTAATTCAAAATGCTTATAAATGCTCATTAAATTCCAGAAGCACATAAACGTCGAGTATATTCTCGAGAATATTCTCATGCTTTAGAACACTAACTATATTCTTTCTCCGACCGTTTTATAAATAAAAGAAGTTATTTCATACAGAAATTAATTTATGTCATATTGTTCTTCAATAAAAGTAAGACAGATTCAGAGTATTAACAAATCATTGAATAGTCCCTTTTTTTAAAATATCTTTAGTTTAAAAAAGAAAATATTTTAAATCTATAATTGCCTATAATATAAATTTGAATCTTACATTTTTTAAAAAACCTACATTAACGTTCAGAAAAATCTGCAGCACAGGGTAAAGAGACTATTGACCAACGAAATTGGATAATTATTTTGTAATCAGGCTATTTGAGACTGATCTGGGTTTCCTTGTCTAAATTTAACACCACTTAATTATACACATCTGTCTGTGAGAACTTTTATTAAACTAACTTTTTGACAATATAAATCTTAAAAATTATAATTGACATATCTTCCTGGCCATTAGGGCTTTTTGTACTAGCTGGTAACTTAGTCGTCTGTAGGCGTTTAAAAAATAAATAAATCATGGTAATTAATTGAATTGCTACTTTCTTTTTTGTTGTTGTAACTAATCAGAGGATACTTATCACATCACTTAAATATAGATGTCTACACCATCAATCTAAGATACTTCTAAAATTCAGAATTTTACATTTTTCTATGATGTTTTTACAAATGCACATGGAGTAATAGTAAGGAGACCATACGGCAATGCGCTCGCGATCAAAAAATTACTCTCGTATATTCGGACACAGTTCAGGAGATTGCGTACGCTGAATTGTAAAGTTTCGCTTCGTTTTAAGTGAAATATCTGTGAATACTGAGAACTGACAGTTGCAAATGTTTTGTTGTGAGATGGAATATTGTGTTTTTGTGAATTTGGTCTCTACTTTATTTGCATAAAGCGAGTAAAAGAAAACGTTACGAAAAATACAGCTAGTAAAAATATAATTTCAGATATTCATTCGCAGATATTCCAATCTAAACGAGGCGAAACTTTGCAATTCAGCTTACGTCCTCCCCCACTCCATGCAAATGCATAATAACATTTTTTCCACAGATAAAACTTTATTTTAATAACTAATTTTGCATCGATAAGAGATTAAGGAATCTCACTAGAGATTCTGAAATCTGTATGTAGAAGTTGTAATTAAAAGAGATATCTGTATTATTAAACCCGCTCTAGCTGCCATTTATAATTTGTTTTTAAATTCTCACCTTAATAAGAAGGTATTACTTTGATGTAAAATTTGTATTCGACGGTTTTTAAAAAATTTCCCAGTTTTAAAATCCTTTAATACATTTTTTAAGGCTTGACAAAAAATCGTAAACCAGCCATTTTTGAATCATCAGTTCTGATTTTATCCATCAGAATGACTTTTTCTGAAAAGTTCTACAAATTTTCTTTAAGCCATCTTTTAATAAGATGCATAGTTTTTGTTTTAATCGTGATAAAGCTTTTTTAAAAAAATAACAAATTCCATTTCCCAGCCAAACAATGCAATATACAAAAAAAAGTAAAAAAAACTAATTCGAAAATAGTATCGAAACAAAAACTTCGATTTATCAGTCGTGTGATTAAAAAAAAGGTCAAAAAAAATAAAGAGCAGATTAACTTTACAAACAACAGGTCGTTTAAAATTCGAGAGCAGCCAATCATAAGTTCAGAGATTAAATACAAAAAATAATCAGCGCATTGGGAAATCGAAAGTTTTGATAAAAAATATTAAATTGGTATCTATGTCACCTGCAACAAAATGTCCAGAGTGGAAAATTTATCACCTTGTCGCTTTATAGGCCAACAGGATAATAGACTGCATTCCACTGTTAACGTTACCAAAGTAGCATGCACATTCTTATCATGTCTAATATTAAATATAGTCTGAACTATTGTCTGGCTGACATTTATAACGTCGTCAGGAACGTATTATCCATTGGTGAGAATGCGTATGAGTATTGGTGGCTCAAGTGCCCATCAACAATATCCACAATCCACATTGCCAAAACCATTTTTCTTTGAGAGATTCCTTTATACGCGGAAAAGAAAGTCCGTAGAAATTCACACTCGTAATAAGTAAACCAACCTTTTATATTTCCACAAAGAGTTACATAAATGAAGGGTAGCATGCTATAAGAGCCTAATCCACATTTTCACAATTTTACATTAAACTTTTTTGCGTAAAATATCATCTGTATACAAAATTAGGCAAAAATTTGAATTTCAGTTATTCCCATAAGTTTTTATAAAAAATAACGTGAAGAGAGTTATAAGTTGTTCTTACGGATAACACTTATAGACTATTATTATTAAGATTTCTTAAGAAAATTAAACATTTTGCGCGCAGGTGATACAGAAAAATAATAAAAAGTCCTAGATCCCAGTGAAGTTCTCAATAAAGTCAGAGGTAAGCATACTGCATAGTTAGTAAAAATTATTGAAGATTGATTTAAAAATATAAAAATGAAATTCAACATTTTTTTTTACTGTTTAAAAAAATATTTAGAGAAATACTTCAGTAAATAAGTTTTTTCTGCCCATGAGCCTCAATATATTAAAAAATATTTTAAAACTTTCTGACCTGTTCATAAATTTTTATTTTTTCAAAAGTTTTAGCGTTTCGTAGCCCCGGATAGAAACCCTTATAGTTAAAAGAGGAAAAAAGATTTCAATTTAGAATATCACCCAAGTTTTTTTAATTTTTTAAAATTACGTTAGAATTTCTCTCAACACCTAAGAGAGCTTATACTAAAATTCGCATAAAAAGTACTAACAATAGCTAAATTCTTTAGATGATTTAAAATGGAATTATTTGTAGGGGTAGTGAGAAAATATGTGAGGAAGAAAATTACGTGAAAAGGGGGAAGTGAAGGAGTTGATTAAGGAGAAGTAATAATAGGCGTGGAATAGAGGAAATAAGGTGGATGATAGGCAAAATCAGGGTAGGAGAAGTGGTATAAGTGAGGAAGGGGAACTAGTGGAAGTGAGAGGAGGGTAACTTGAGAAATTAAGGAGGTTATGCAAAATAATGAGCTAGGGTGAGTGAGAGGCTGGTTAAGTAATGAAAAATGGGGAGTACGGAAGTACGGGAAGAGAATGAAAATGAGAAGAAGGAGTGTGGGGGAAGTAAACGGAAAATTAGGAGAGTAGTAGGCAGAGTGAAGAGAATTGAGAGAAGGGGAAGTAGAAAATGTGATTGAAAATATGTAGGTTGAATTTAGGGAAAGTGATAATAAATGAGGAGAGGATATATAAGGGAAGCGAAGAGAAATTACGGGTAGGAAAGTAGGGGTAGTGAGGGGGAAATAAGGGAGTATGAAAGTAAGGTATATTTTAGGGGGAGAAGTAGAGGAAATTATGGGAGAAGTAAAGGTAAATTTGGGGTAAGTAAGTGGATGAAGTAGGGATTCGAAAAAATTTAATGTTTAAGGAAAATCAGAAGAATTCGATGAAATGCATTAAAGCTCAAGTGAATAGAAAAAAATATATATAAAATATTTATGAAGCTGATTGAAATAATTGTCGAAGAGAAAAATTCACGGATATTCAAAAGAATTGAAGAGTCGGCGGTCTAAACCTGTTAACGGACATTTTATTCAAAATTGATGCAAAAAAATGCAGGGTAAGTGAAATCAAGTAAAATGAATTGAAATAAAATTTAAAAAATTGCGATCGAAAATAATCCATTGGTATCAGTAAAATTTGAGTGACTTTGGAAGAATTTTAGAGAATTGGATTAAATACGAACGAAGTGAACATAAATCAGTCATAATTCATGTGAAATAAATAGATGGAAGGAAATAGAATTAGCTGGAACTAGTGAATAAATATCTGATATAATGATTTAAAAGTCTTCATATTGAATATAAATTTCAAGGGAATTTTAAAGAATCCAGTATATTTCAAAAGGACATAAAGGAATTCAAAAAAATTCAGAAAAATCACTGGTTTCCATTAACCTAACTCCTACATTTTATCTACTCTAAAAAATATAACAAATAGAAATCCGAATAAATAATAATACATGTATTAAAATACTTAAACTTAGATATATTTAGTGACATAAATTTTTTTCAAGCAAAAATTTAGTCATTTTTCCTTTTTTTGTTTTCTCTAGATATTTTCGTAGCTATATAAGTCTAGCAATTGTTAATAATAACTGAGCCCTAAAGTTAAATAGTGATATAAATAGTAATTTTAATATTTAGCCTGATATAAAGAATTTCAAATTAAATATTTAAAAAATAATGCATTGAACCATGAGTTTTCTGCGCAGTTATCATTCAAATAGTGCACTGTATAGTACTAATTCCCTCGCGAGCTGCTTCGTGTAACCTAGCATTGATTTTTCATTCTCTGAGTCTACAAATCTCCAATGAAATTCAATATTCAATAATCCCAATCTTTCATCGTGGTATACTGCTCTCAATGCAAAATCTCCCTGAAAATCCTGCTTTACAGATTTTTTTTATTCCTAAACTAGAATGTTAAAAATTATATAACTGAGATACACCCTAGAAAGACTTTATGTTTTGAACTTAATTATTTTCCTTCATTTTTTTAATTCTCAACGGGTTAAATATTTGAAGAAAGAAAGTGTCAAGCACATTTTACAATAAGTAAAATTACATTATTTGTTTCACATATTTTAAATTGTTTTTTGGAAAAGTTATTCCACATTTAAAACTGACTAAAAAATATGCTAAATTATTAAGGTAGATTTTAAACTGTGCATTTTATGGAATTTTTTGTATAGCAGAAAATCATTTTTCAATCGTTGGGGTTAAAAAGCATTGTTTCACTGAACTTTTCTTTATTATTGATTACTTTGAGATCGTTTTTAAACATTGTCAATATTTAAAGGCAAAAATTATTGAACCCTTTCTGAAAGATGTAAAATTCGATTATTGTTTAAAATATTTTAAATTATTGCTTAAAAAGTTTTATTTCTTATTAAAAACTGTATAAGAAAGTATTATTATAAAATTGAATAAATTAAAAACAGCGCGTTTCATGGAGGTGTTTGTATAACAAAAACTCGTTCTTTGGCATCAAGGTTATTAAAGTATTTTTGCACATGACTTTCTTGTATTGTTTTTTTATAGCTTATAAACTTTTTAAATATTCAATATTGAAAGAAAATAGGATCGCGCTTTTTTTAAAATTAGTTAACTCCAATTTTAAATGTTTGTTAAATAAAAATTTTTCTAATAAAATCTAGCAAATTTTTTATTTGGCTTAGAACTACTTATTAATCATCAGAATTTTTTTAAAATTGAGTTTAACAACCTTGAGTTTTAATATGGTTACGGCTCAGCGCACGTCTTGGTTCGACGCTACTGTTAGAATACTTAGCCGAGATTTTGTAACCAAGATCCAAGTCGTTCGATAGCAAAGTTGGTTAGAGCGCGTGGTAGATGACACGAGTTCAGACAGTTAAGATAGGGTTTTCAAAGCATTTAAGCTTTTATGGTGTTCAAAAATGAAGACTATGTAACAATAATTCTAAACAACATTTTTTATTAAGAAATCGTGCATTAAATTTTTGATGAACTATCGCATAGAATTTAGATTTCTAATCTAAAAGAATATCAAGCGCTTGTTTCATACATTTTCAGCGACTGTCGTTTGGTTTTCAGAAAGTGAATTATAATTTTCTTGAATACGGCATGAAGTTGTGAATTTTAATTGGCTTTCTCAAGGAATCTGTATTATTATCAGAGAATATCAGAAATTCTTAACGTCTTTTCATACTAGGTAGAGCTATAAGTTAAACATTTTAACAATTAAATTTTTCTGAAAAAAGATCTTCTTCTTCGCTCCGCTGAGATTCGAACCACAGAACTTTCCAATGCCGTTAGGCTGTTTTCCCCTTAAGCTATTAGTTAAATTTAATTTAACAAATTGACTTTCCCTTACATCCAAGACTAGTATAGAACGTGACTGGATTTTTGATCAACTTTTTTTTTAGCTGTGGCATGTCTAAATTTCCTAAAAATAAATTGAATGTCTAGATGTTTGATTTAAATATTTATGTGCGTTTGGACAAGCGCGCAAAAATGTATATTTCTCACAAAGTCGGTATGTAAAAAGACCAAAAGTGCACATCGCTACATAGTGAACAGCCCGTCTATTTCGTATAAAAGCGTTATCAGAGTGCAGCCACGCTTTTTAGATTTTATGTTTTATGGTTATACACCTACGTGTAAAACGCGCGCGGTTATCTGACTTCCGGCTTTTCGCGGCCGATATGGCGGAGCTGCAATTCTAATGGGCTTCAGCGAGGCACAGAAAAGTCGAGAATCGCAGAAAAAAAAATACAAGTGGCAACATTGAAGGGACCGAAAAGGAGAAATGTTATTATACCTTACCTTACCAACGAGCGCGAAACTCGACGTGTCGAGCAATTCCGGCGGCGTTTATATAAGACGTCTGGTTGGATGCAACGCGTTCTCTTGAATGCAAATGAGTTTTGCTTCTTTAGAAAGAATATGCCCCTCTCAAAGTGAGGACTACCTAGAAATTTAATTTATTAGACCGATTTAACTATTTATGCTAATTATATAATATAAAAATTCCAAGCTTTATTCCTGTCGACGGCAAAAAAATAAATCTGAATCATGGAAAATTGCATTATTCTAGAAAAATTATGCGGATGCATTTCCCGAGAGAATGAAATATTTTTGCGTGTGAAAAAAGAGGTGTAACAATATGTTTCGAAAATCTTGAAATCATTGTTGTTGAAACCCAAATTGTCTTTTCATTACTTGAAGATCAAAGAACATTTTAGAAAGATTAAAATTATACCATTTTTAACTTGATTTGTAAAACTTACAAAAAGAGGCCGATTGTTTATTGCAACAAATTTTGGAAGAAAAAACCAATCGTAAAAAATGGAAAAGTAGATGTTTTACTTATTCAATTTTAATTTACAAAAACTTATTATATTCATTAGAGGGCCCTTAACAATATTATTTGTCACGTTTTGATGAAAAAAAATAATTTAAAAATACTACGTACAATTATTTTTCGTTTTTTATTTTTAAATAAAAAACGTGCTAGGTAATATCTTCCACCTGAATTCAAAAAAACAACACAGATACGAAAATAACGAAAACAATAATTTGTGCTGTTTTTTATGTATTCTCAGGCCTCTCTTCAAAATCCTTGCACAAATATTAATGGATCTTTTTTGTAAATCTTATAAATCAAGTTGAAGATTAAGTAATTTTAAACTTTATTGTACAGCTGAAACATTAATATTAAGAAAAATCATAGAAAACATTATAAACTAATAAATTATCAAAAATATTACACATGTTATATGTCAGTGCTTTTCACTAAAAATAATCATTTACAATCAAAATTCATCAAGATTCCCAATCTTTAAGAATTTTAGGTTATGCTAGAGCTTTTCATCGGAAATGACCATTTTTAAAGCAAAAACTATTCGATTTTAGGAGTTATAGTATTTTTTTAATTTACGTTAATCGGTTTTGTTAGCGTTTTTTCACTGGAAGTTGACATTTTTAATCAAAAATAATTATATTTTAAAGGTTTGACACCAAAAACTAGTATTTTAAAACCAAAATGTGTATTGTGAAAACAATTTCAGGTTATGTTTACGTATTTCAAATGGAATAGGTTATTTCGGATAAAACTTATTTATTACACAGAAGATATACAAATTTAAACAATTATTTTTTATGTTATACATAAGTTTTTTTCTCGCGAATTGCAATTTTCATTAAAAAATCGATAGGTTTTCTAAGAAGATACATACGATTTAAAAAATTTAAGGTTATTTGAAATGTTGTAACGATTTTCGACCAAGATTATATTGTTAAAAGGGATGGTAGGTTTTTTTTGTCAATTTATTACGTGTTATAAAAAAGAAACAACTTTTTGCCCACTAATTTTAGATTAAGTTGAAGTTTTAAATCCCTAATTGGTATTTGCAAAATAAAAATCATTTGAAGGAGATTAGAAAATTTTGACACTTTTGGATTATGTAGTTTCTTTCTTTTTGTCAGAAATGAGCATTTTTAATTTAAAAAAAGTTATGTTTCAATGAAAAACCACAAGCTTTTAATAATATTAGGTGATGTTGGGGGTTATCGTCAAAAATCGGTATTTTTAAGCAAAAATCATTATGATTTAAGAAGATTTAGAATCTTCTTAAAATTCGGTATTATGTTAATGTTTCCGTCGGAAATCAATATTTTAAAATTTCAAAAACTTATATTTTAAACATTTTAAAGAGGATTCTTAACAATTTTAGGTTATGCTGGGGTCTTACACTGAACATCTGTATTTTAAGTAAAAAATATGCAGGTTTCAAAGAAGATTTGCAGTTTTTTAGGAATTTAAATTTACAGTATTTTAAGGATAATTTTTTTGTCTGTATGGTCTAGAATCAATATTTTTTTAATATTGATTTTGTTCGAAATTTTAAAAATCGATGTCAACAAAATTTTAGTTTTAGACCATTCAGACAGACAAAATAGCATCAAAATTACTAAATACATTCTCCTTGTTAAAACCTTCACATCAAAAATAAATTTCAGATTATATTAATGTTTTTCACCGGAAATTGATTATTTTAAACGTAAATCATGAAACTCCAAAAAAGATTCACAATGTGGAAAATTTTTTGTTATGTTAGTGTGTTTTGTCAAAAAGTAGTATTTTTCATTTTAAAAAATCGTTAAATTGTTAATCTTATTATTAATTTTCAGCTTCTTAATCAGCAATTGATTTCATACTTTTTGTTCTTTTTTGGTTTTTTAGCCTTTCATACCAAGAAACGATACTTTTAATACAAAATTATTCGGTTTCAAAGAAAACACAAATTTGTTTTAAAGTTGCGCGCTTGTTTTTGTTTTATATTCTTAAACTTTTAGTTTCTGGTTTCCATAAAATATTTTTCTAAAATGAAGAAATTTATTCAGATTAAATTACATTTAAGGACTCCTTAGCGTCCAGAATTTGAATCTAACAACAAACGTCATAAAAATTCGAAAAAGATTATACTACTGTGAACCGGGACTGTTATAGATAATTCGAAATAAATATGGATCAACTTGTATTCTCTAGAATTCAGTGAATTTTATTAGTTTGTTATGAGACTTTGTGTATATTCTATAAACAATATTTTAAGGATACAATAGTAAAATCGCAATAAGAAAATAAAATTGTATACCGAGTAATATATTGATCCATATTCACCTTATAGTTGACGGTACAGGAATAAAAAAAATACTATGTCGAAGGAAAAGATGACAGTACAGAACTTTTTTCATATATTTTTCTTTCCTTCACGATATTTCTTGAAATTATTATCGTTTACTGAAAAAAAATTTTAATTTCCCTTTTACTGAATAATCGTGTACCTTAGTGTGATACCGCTACACTAAATTTTGAGTTTCTCAGAAAATATTAATTTGTCTGTATCATATATTCATTATTCTTATTTAATATTCACATCTGTCGGAAACAAGATTTCTACTTTTGCGAAAAATTGAAAATTCGATTTTCAATCGTTACCAAAAACTGATTTTTAAAACCTGTGAAAGTGTGACCTCAAAAAATGTGAACATTTTACTTGGAATTGGCTAACTTTTTCAGATCAAAACTTTTCTACCCTCATTCAGAATCCTAGTATCTCGACAGAAAGTTTTTTTTTTACTCAAACGGACGATTACATTTTTTATCGCAATCCCCAGCCTGGTATGTTCCTATTTATGTCCAGTGTAACTTTAAGATTGTCAACTGACAAAACTCTATAAATTTTTCTAATTTAATTTTTTAAGCTTAAATAAGCAACACGTAATTTCAGAAGTAGACTTCTGTCTCACCTTAAAATTGTGATATCGATTTTACAGAATGTTTTTTTTGTCTGCTGGAAAATTCCGATTTTGTTGGCCACCTCAATATCTGTGGACGATTTACTCGGAATTAGCTAACTTTTTTAGATAAAAACTTTTCTACCCTCATTCAGAAACTTAGTATCTTGAGAGCAAGTTTTTATTTTTTATTCTAACTGCAGATTACATTTTTATCGCAATCAGCAGCCAATTTCTTTCGAATTTATAAGGTCAGTGTCAGTGTCAGAAATGTTCTTCTGTTTTACTTTTAAATCGGGAAGTCGATTTTACAGAATTTTTATTCGGGCTTCTGAGAAATTCCGATTTTATTAGTTATCTAGTTTTTTAGTGCCACCCATAATTTGCAGTTGCATTCTTTTGGAGAGAGTATGATCCGCAAATATTAATAAACTTAATTTATTTTAATTCCAGTAATTTTAATATAAAAAATCGTCACCTGGATAACAATCAGAAATACCGATGTAAAAGTTGCGGAGTTTTTTTACAAAAAATCTTATCACCTTTTTTTGAATTTCAAAGAACTTTTACGTAACTTTAAACCTTTTATAAAAGAATATATTATCTTCCGCATTATTAAAATTAAGTGAACTTCGAGGATCATTAGAATTAAAAAAATGTTTCGTTATCTCATGTATAAATTCTTTTGGTATGAAGAATAATAATAATCCTCCAATTTACTCACTTGGTTTACATTAAAGTTATTATGCTGTTGTTCGCCTTGCATCAAAATGCTTTATCGCTGATTTATAAGTTATAATTTTGCACATTAGTTTAAATTTCTTGAATCTTAAAAATCGTGATGTACAATTCGAAAATAAATTATTTTTGATGACTTACTTTCAAGACCTGAATTTAAGAATGCATCCATTTTTAAACGAAGTTTGGAATTTTTTAATTTTAAACGCTTTAAGTTGGAAGTCATTATTTATAATTTTCAAAGTTTTTAGAATTATTCATCCTCAGATGACCACAACTGACAGAAATCACATGTTTAGTAAAATAATCAATTCGCTTACTGTGAATATAATTGGGTACTACATGAAACCATGGTTATTAATATCATATTTTTCATCTTAAAAATTTCAATATCTTCAATTTAAAATTAAAGTTTTCAATTCGCGATTATAAAACAATTTAATTTTTGAGGCCTTGAAACTAAAGTTTTTTTTGTTCAAAGGTATAAATTGGGAAATTTCTTGTTTGAAATATCCTTATTTGTAAATGTTTTTAATTTCGAATTCATAATTTTGAGATTTCAAATTCAAATAATAAAAGTGTACGAAAAAGAGCTGTATTAAACCTTTCAAGATTTCATGTGGAAAGCCTTGATAGTCAGTTTCAAATTTAATAATTGTAAATTTAAATATTCTTAATTGCTTGGTTTCAAGGCTGAAGAATAATTTCTTTAAATCAAGCTTTAAAAGTAAGAAAATTGAAGAACTAAGCATTGAAAATTGTATTAAAAAAATTCCTAAATGTTCTAAAATATTGGACCTTTTAAACTTTACTTAGGAAAAAACAATTTCGAATTGAAAAGCCTAAAACTCAGCAATTTGAAATATTTGAACCACATAAGTATAGAAATCTTCTTTTGTATTATTTTTTTAAAGGAATATATTAAAATTTTTCTATTTTCAGTTTACGATTTAAGAAAACTAATAAATAAAAATTGAAAAATATTTAATAAGAAAATCTGAGAAAGGAATATTAATTCTAAATAAAGTGTCATAAGTTACACGATTTGCAATTAAAAAGTTTAAAATTATGTTCTTAAATATGTTTTAACTTCGTAAATAAAAATTGAAATAGCTGAATTTTTCAAATATAGTTAAGGATTTGAAAGTTAATTATTTTCAAACAATTGAAATTCACTTAAAATAATTTATATCTTAAAGAGCATGATTATAAAAAAAGCTTTAATATCACAGCTCTCGCTGGCTGCAAATGTTTTTAGTTTTTAATGAATTTTGGATTCATTTAATTTTTAACAGTCGGTTGTAGAAACGCTTGCATTTATAAATATTTCAATTTAAAATTACTTTTTATCATGGACATTTTTTATAATACTTAAGTTTTAAGGTATATAATTGAAAAAAAAATCTTAGAAAAATTGGTCTGATCAATTTTAATGTTAAGTAATTATGTTTTTAAATTTAAAATTGGAACTGTAGAATTTTAGAAAGTTTGACTACTTAAATTCTATTTATTTTTAAATTTCAAATTATGAAACTTTAATCGCTTCGAATTGACAATTACTTAAATTTAAACGTATTCAATTTTTTTAGTTATTCAACTTTGAAAGATTTTAATCAAAAGCAATACAATTTAATTTTGTTAATTTTTATTTTAAATGATCAAATTTTTAACATTTTAATTTGAAAAAATCCATTTTTATTGTTTTGTAACTGTCAAATTGTTAACACTGTTATTTAGAAATTATAAAAATCTTAAATTATTAATTCCATTTGAAATATCGTGCTCTTTTCAAAATGTTACTTAATCTAAAATTATTTCATTATTTAGAACATTTTTAATTCGAATTCATTTCATACTTTTTCATTTCGAACGCTTTTAATTTGAAATTATCAATGAATGATTAATCTTTCTGAAAAATTTAAAACTTATTATTTAAAAAGTTTCTTGATAATGGATTTTCAAATTGTTCATGTTTTAAATATTAGTAGAGTGGACGATTCACTTCTATTAGGGACCCTTCAGAAAGACCCAGGGTTTTAATTTTATTTCATGTCATTTTTTTTAAAATCTTGTTTTCAGCTTCAGTCATTTTAACTCGCTTGCTTTGTCAACACAGAAAACTAATTGAATTGTTTTCAGTTTTCGAATCACTCAATGAACTAAGTGCGAATTTTGTTTCCGTACATTTTTACGCCCTTTTATTGTTTAAAATAAAACTTTTCTTTGCCTGTGCTGTTTTCTACTTTCCTTAATAAGGTATTAATAAATATGTAGCTATTTAGAAGATGAAAGGAATACTATTTTATTCTTATCCCGCACTTATTAAAAATTGTAACAAGGTCAATTATTCACGGATCGATTAACTTCTATATGTATATCAAGTCAAGGAGAGAAGAGAAGTGTATGACGTCATGTCACGTGTTCAAAAGGGGCTCTTCACCATTTCGTTAAAATTTCGTCAATAGTGTCTTTGCCTTTGGCAAGATTGAATGTCTCCATAACATAAAAAATTTACTTTCGAATATTCAACTGCCTTTTTTAACAGTGCATTGAAACTCCTTTAAAAGCAGTATAATGCATTTTTATTTTAAAAAAATTTTTATACCCGGTTTTTTATTTTAACCTTCACTGCTAACGTATCATTAAAGTCCTTTAGCTGTTTTTAAGCAATATCTCTGATGACGATTTTGTTGCCAAAATCTACTTTTGAGTTTTATTATCCGATTTCCAAAAAATATGCTTATATTTGATGTTAAATTTGACAGAATTTTGTGTTTACGGACACACTTAATAATTCTGTGTTTATTACTCAACTGTAGCTGCAAAAATTTTACTAGAAAAAAAGACTCACGCAAATGACAATTAAAACGCCAAAAATCGAGAGACAGACTTTAAGGTTTATACAATATTATTTGTTTGGCTTGAAAAATTAGCATAAATTAAAGTTTTGTTTCTCTAAAGTTTACAAACTTGAGGCATAAGACGTTTTTTAGGCTGTCAAAACAAAGGTGAAAATCCGTATCTCCTTGTACAAAGTGTTGCTGTGACACCTAACGCTAATTTCGTTAAGGGTGTTCTTATATTAAATTTAAGTCAATAGGAACAGAAATTTAAAAAACGAGTTGAACATTTTGTAGAAGATCATAATCATTATTTATTTAAAAAAAATAAAAATAAGTAAGAGTTTATATTTTAATGTTATTATACTGCGACTTCAAGTTTACCTGCAATTTGAAAATCACCCAGATATTACTTTAAAAATGCACCGATAGACGCTTATTTTGTTAAAAAATATGAAATGTAAAAACTGAATGACACAATTATGACATGTGAGTTTTCTGAACGCATGCCAGTTGATTGTGAGATAATTGATTGAAGCAGTACGTGATTGTAGCAGCATTTTTACAAATAATGAGAAATATAGCCTCACTGTTACCCTTCATGGAAAATTATTTTATCAAAATCATTATAAGCCTAGCTATAATGATTTTCCTATAATTTTTTTACTACTATAGGAAAAATTATGGAAAATAATGATAGAAATTAATAGTATTAAAATATTAAAATACCAAAAGCTATGTGTATCTTATACTTTTTGGAATAATTATTTCAAGATTATTTGTTTCCATAACTATTTTTCCATAATTAATTTCTGATCATTTATTTGAAATTTTCGAAAATCACGTAAATAATTTCACTTAATTTTTTTTAAAAGAACTAACAAGGTGGAAAATTCAACATTTTTAGATCCGTACATCTTTAAAAAATTTTAAAATCTATTTTCATCGCTAAATTACCTAATTTTTAATTGTCACCAATTTCGGATCTGAATCCCTTCACATAATCATCAACATGTTATATTATAAACGATTATATCTGTATAAATTAAAAAAAGTATTTATTTTAAGTAACACAAAAATTGGGTAATATTCACACAAAAAAGGTTTGTTATGTACATAGAAACATTTCTTTTTTTTTAATTTCGATTCAATTACACATTTATTTGATTGGCTCAATAAGTGTCATTCTATTTCGCCGATTGATTGCGGTTTAATTTTTTTTTAAATTTGTACTTGACTGTAATAATAGTTAGTTAAAAATATTTATTTACATCATAGAATAGAGAGAACAAACTATTTTTATTGGGATATAATCAATAAAACTTCTGTTTTAACACCAATCAAACAAGAAACATTTTTTAGCACTTCCATAGCCTCAGTAAAAACGTTATGTTTAGATTTTTTTTTAAATAAAAACCCACCTTCATATAAGTTATGTGGTCAGATTTTTCATTTTTCTAGCCCTTTTTTAAAAGTTTTATACTGAAGTATAAAAATTTTTATCTTCAAATCCGAGATTGGAGGTTTTGTTTATTTTCATGAATGAATAGCTCAGGGAGAAAATTTGAAAAATAGGTTTCTTATTTAATGTATATCAGGCCCTGATTTTATTTCCCTAAAAATTGAATTAACAAAAATTTAGACAACTTCAACTTATTCATTACCTCGATTAATCGAGACTCAAAATATGAATCTTTTGGGCTGTTTCTAAAATAGATATTTCAATGGAAAAGGGTTTGGGGCGAGGGCAATATTTTCAGGGGGATAACATGAATACCTGATATAAATGTACTATTCATACTTAATTTTAAGTTTTAATGTAAAAAACTCCCCATTGAAGATTTGAAAATGAAATAACTTTTTCACATGCAAAATAAAAGTTTCAAGACTAATTTGAGTCAATTTTAGATTGTAGAATTCGAGTTTTTTTCTGTAATCTTTAATAAGCGTAATTAATGTGACATTATATGAACCTTTCCTTTTTAAAAATCAAACTTTCAAATAAATAAAAGTAAATTAATGTAATATATAATTCTGATGAATAAGTTTAAAAAATAATGAGTATTATTATAGTTAAGGAAAAATATATATCAATAGGCCGCAACCACATTAAAACCGATGGTCTCGTTTTTGTTGCAATGGTTCATTAAAATAAATTATTTATTTTACACGCCCTAAAAATAACTTAAACTTATTTTTTTATTAATACTTTATTTTTTATTTACATTTGTCATATAGCATAATGTATCTGCCAGCAAGAAACGCAACAGCGCAGCCAGCGGATTAGTTCCTGGCTGGCATCAAACTTTAGCCAGCGCTTTTGCACTCGATCGGATAGGGCTGGTTGTTATTCGCCTTTAACCTCACTTTATACTCCCTAGGGAGTGAAATTTATAACTTTAGCCCCGCTTCGTAGGAATTAGAAAGGGTGAGCAACAGCGGATCCCGAACATTTTTGGGAGGAGGCGATTGTGAATTTTCTTTAACGAATGGGAAGGTACATTCTACATTTTTTGTTAAAATTCGTATCTCTCAGTTGAAAATTAAACTCCTTAGTGACATTTGAACTACTTTATTAAAAATTCATGTTCTCTTGTTGAAAATTATTTTTACTCTTAAATAGTCATATTTTTAGGTAAATCGTTTAACTGTTTAGCTAAAAATTCGACCTTTTGGCTTACTATTCACAATTTAGAAGAAAATTGAACTATTTGGTAGCAAATTTAATTCTTTAGTTGAAAATCCATATAAGCGGGTCGAAAATTCAACTGCTTTGAGGAAAATTCGTCCTTTAGCTTGAAAATTCAACAAGTTTGTAAAAAGGTCTATTATTTAGGAGTAAATGCAATTCTTTTATAGTAAGTTTATATTTTCGGGTTGACAATTTCACTGCTTTGTGGAAAAATCGTGCTTTGGCTTGAAAATACAACAAATTTATAAAAAATGAAATTATTTGGTTGAAAATTTAACTGTTTTGTAAAAAATTTGCTTTTCTAAATTAAAAATAATGTTCATTTTTAATGTAAATTTAACTTTGTGTGATGTTTGTTCGATAATATATGAATTATTTGGTTGAAAATTGAAGTTTTTAACAGAAACAAAAACTTCTTCGCTGAAAATTCAACTATTTAGTTAAAAATTTGTTTACTTTGGTAAAAAAATCTCTATTTTTTATAAAATGAGTTTTTTTTATTCATGTACTTTGTTAAAAATTAGTGTTTTAATTTTAAATTCAATTATTTTTCATTACAAATTACAATTTCGGGGAATTTTTGGTAAATTTAGGGTAAAAGGTAATTTTGTTCATTGAAAATGAACTTTTTTGTTGAATTTTCACATATGCGGGCTGAAAATTCCACATTGCTTGACAAAACATACGTATTTTTTTGAAAATTCAACAATTTGATAGACAATTCAACTACAGGTAGGAAATTCCACTGTCATGTGAAAATTTCATTTTCTTACTTCCACTAATTGGTTAAAAATGTATGTAGTTTATTGCAAATTTGACCTTTTTGACTGAAAACAAAAATTTGTGTTGAAGATTTAACTATATGGTAAAAAAGTGCATTATGTTGTTGAAAAATTGGTTTTTGGGTTAATAACTTTTTTTTAAACTTAAATTGGACTATTTAATTGGAAATTAACTTTTATGTTAAAACTTCATATTTTTGGGTTGAAAATTTAATTGTATTGTATAGAAAATTCGTCTATTTTCCTTGAAAATTTTATATTTTAGAAGATTTATTATTAGATTTCAAGATTCAATTATTTGGATGAAAATGTATGCTATATGTTGAAAATTCGTCTTTTTCGGTACAAAAAACTAATCATCTTGGTTGAAAATTCAACTACCTTTTTGGTTAGAAATGTATTTATTATTCAGTTAAATCGTTTACGTAATTTTTTTATGACCCCTAAATAAATTAACGAAAAAAATTATTTAAAAAAAATGTATTTTCAAGTCTCATAACAATAAAGTGTTGTTAGAATAAACCCGATTGCATCGGTTGCTTGGTTATATGAGGCGCTTGTTTGAAGCAAGAGCAGTCATGCGTTGGATCTAGAAGAACTGTTCGCGACAAAAATTGATTCGAAACTCCACCGAACAGATTTAACGGACAATTGCACTGATTGAACGAACGACACGATCTAAAGTCTCTTGCTTTTGCGAATTGGCGACATCAAAGGGCCCACTGATCCTCAAGACCTCGTTAAGGAGACACGTACCAAAAGATAAGAGACGAGAACTGAAAAAGACGCGAGCGAACATCTTTGTGCGTTTGCACATTCTCCGGAGGGAAATTGCCACTTTCTGTCTCTAAATTCCCAGAATATTACATTTCATTTTAATTCAGTTAAATAATTCTCGAGTGAAGACTTCTCTCCTTTCAAGAACAGTGAGCACGAAGGTATTCTCGAGTTCTTACGGCATATAAGTACTTGCTGTTCCCCTAAACTATTTTAAATTCATTAATGCAACAACAATTCGAGTCTTTCTAGCACTTCAAATATTTTAATTTTAAAAATGAACCTATGCATAGTGTTAGGGTACATAAAATTCAGTTAACCTGTGCGGCTGGCCTATGACACCTTAACAAATATGATTAAAAACTGAAATAATGCATATCAAAAACAAAAGTCAAGAGTTCCTGCACAGTGTGGTTGATCTCAAGTGAAAGCGACAGTTATATGACAGTGATATGAAATTAATATATTTCTCAATCTAATTCATTCGCAATCATAAATTGACTCTCCAATTGGCAAATATTCACTTTTCCTAGTAAGATTTATTCTTATTTGGAGTTTTTCCCGGACTATATTGTTCCGCGCGGTCAGTGAGGTAAGTGTGGTGGACTGCTCGGTTTGCTGAGCGGCGTCCTCTTTTCTCTTTTTATTTCAGTTTTGACTTTCCTTTTGGGCGCAGGTTGTGTTCTTGCATTTTAAATGAAAATTCCTTCCTTACCGGCAACCAGAAGCTTCCACCTGTACTGATTCATGTCCGTGCTAAGCTTTTGAAGAAAAAGTGGTTCATGTTTGTGCTAAGCTTCGAGAATATTCGCGAAAGGTCCTGATGACGTCTCGATTGCGCAATATACTGGAGCTAAATTCATGTAAACAGGTTTCAAGGTTATCACATACATATTTCAAGGTTAAATGAAAAAAACAAGGATGATTTATTGCTTCCTTTCAGATAAAACGTCCGTTAAATGCGCAAAAGATGCAGGCGTGTAGATGATATTTAATATGGAGATTTGTGCAAGGCATCCTGCTTTGACTATTAATTCGATTAATTGCTTCCTAAGAGATGATATTTTAACAAACAAATTTCTGCCTTTGTTTAATGCGTATAAGCTTCTAGAAAAATCTCGGAAGATCTGATGATGTTATGGAATAATATTACGTAATCGTGTTAAGGTTAACTTTTGCAAAAAACAAGTTTCAAGTTTATTCAGATGTATGTGTCAAGGTCAAATGATAAAAACAAGGATGATTTATTGCTTCCTTCCAGATAATACCTTAACTAAAAATTCCTCCCTGTGAAAAACATTCTTCTATAGTCTAGAAACTTCATGAAAATTATTAGTAAAAAATATTTTAAACTTAATCGAAGGTAAGAAAGTTATCTAAAATCATACATAATAAAATCATTCCTTATGATAGGTCATATACTCAGGGAAAGCTTTATTTAGATTTCAAGTAACGAGCGAGCGACGACTGCAGATAACAGCCACACGTGTTTCAACGTTTTGGAAGCATTCATGCATCGACAGGCTAAGGATGTACTGATTGCATTAGTCACGGCTTTCGTTCTGTATAGAGATCACTTCTTTTCACAGCTCGCTTTCGTAGGCAAACGACAAAGTTTGATATTCATTCTTCTTCCATATACTATAGTTCCTTCAACCTCTGGATGATGTGTATGTAACAAGATACTGTCAACAATTTCGAGAAGTGAGAGAGTTGATAGACAGCATGAATTTAATTTCAGACCTTTCATCGACATTTAATAAAATAAATATCAAGAGTACACTGCCCGGCGCTTATCGCTCTTTATGCCATACAACGACATTCGAGTTAATGTCGCATGCATTTTTTATCCACAGATATAAGCTCACTTTTCAGCTCTCATTTAGAAAGATCAGTTTTTTTCCTACTCCGCGTTCAAGATTTAATATAAAATTTGAAAAACACTTTTAACTGCGCAATTTTAAAAAAAGAATTCTTTGTAAACAACTTCAAGGTTTATTTTCTCAGTGACGCATTACATTTTGCGTTGTTAAAAAATTATAATATAGAAGGTTGTAGAACAATTAGACAAAGAGATAGACATGTTACTATACAAGGATAGTAAATGATATGCAGCAACTATAGGTTAGAGAAAAAGAGATATGGAGAGAGAGAGAGAGAGAGAGGGATAGATGGAGAGAGTGAGCTATGTATTGAAAAAATGTTTTAGTTTAAAAATAATTTTGTAAAATTTATAAGATTGCAGAAGATTTTGTGATTAAGCTATTTAAAAAGTACCAACAGATTCTTAAGAGTTCCTTTTAAATACAGTGGATCTTTGTAACAAATTTCGAATTTTATATTGATATAGCTAGAATGTCAAGTGAACTATTAGAAATTTGGATCTGGTAGGTTTCTGTTATAATATTGAATCAACTATTTGAGATGAAGAATACATAATTTGCAAGCCCTTGCTAGTATTTATTAAATAAATCAGTTATATTAATATTAAAGTTGACCGTACGAAAGGTTGAAATCATCATTCACATAATAAAGTTATCTGCTAAAAAGATTCAATTTACTTATTGGAAAAATTAAAATAAAGCATCATGAATGATGAAACAAATTTATCAGTATTAGAATCTAATGCAAGGCAACTGGAAATCAAACACTGACAAATGTATAGTATGATAACGTGAATATTTACTTTGTGGACCTCTTAAATCAAAATTTTAGTGAAATACAAATTTTAAAAAAAACACAAAAATTAATTTAGTTTATAGAAATTGAGGATGATATATTGCTTTCTAGCTAACTAATTCGATTCACAAATAATACAGTTTTCTATAATGTTAAATCTTCTGGAATTTTGTAGATATATTGCTGATATTCTACAGCTGTAGTGCTTCATGCTTTGCTTCCAGAATATTCTTAATGGCGTCAATATATTTGTACTGCGCGATTTGTAAAAGAGAATTTTTTTTTAAACAACTCTAAGGTTATTGTAAATAATACATTACATTTTGCGTTGCAATATTATATACCACACGCGTCGATTTCAATTTAGAACCTTCTAGAACATTTCAACAAAGACGAAGATAAATTTTAATAGATAATGTCAGTAAAATGATATGCAGCATGTAAAGGTTAGAGAGAGAGGGAGGCATGTCTTAAAAAAAATGTTTTAATTAAAAAAATCCTGTTCTAAAATTTGCGGAAGGGTTTGCGATTGAGCGACTCAAAACCAGATACAAATTTCAGAGCATACGTAAGCAAATGAATTAAACCATATAAAATTAGTGCATTCGAATCTCTTGAGAAATGCTTTTACAAATAGTAGGTTACTGTGAAAGATTTAGAATTAATACCATGTAGCCTCGTAATATTAAATCAACTATTTGAGATGTAGAACGTATATTTTGAAAGCTCTTGTTAGAATTTACTTCCTTGAAATAAAGTATCATGAATTCTAAAAATAAATTAAGCAGTATTACAGTTTAATGCTAGGAAACTGTGAATCAAATATTGGAAAAATGATACAGTGGTGGTATGAATATCTACTTTCTGGGACTGCTAAATAAAAAAAATTTAGTGATATAAAAAATTTTAAAAATACAAAAATTATTATAGTTTATACAAATCGAGGCTGATATATAGCTTTCTAGCTGACTAATTTAATTTAGAGACCACAAAAATCAGACTATAAAAACCCAGCATACCGATATTCAACAGCTGAAGTGGTTCGTGCTATGTTTCTAGAATATTCCTGATGAGGTCATCAAACTTCTGCTGTGCAATTTCTGAAAAGAATTTCTTTCGTAAACAATTTCAAGGTTATTTTCAATGTCGCCTTACATTTTGCGTGACAATATTGTATAAGAAACGTGTCGATTAGAACTTAGAAGTCAATCATATCACATTAGGAAGTCATTTTGCATACGATGGATCACTAACAGATTCAGAATTTTATATTGATATAGCTAGGATTCCAAATAAACTATTATCAATTACAACCTGGTAGGTTTCCGTAATACTCTAAAATCAACTATCTGAGATGAAGAACATATAATTTGAAAGTTCTTGCTAGCATTTATAGAATAAGACGGCTACATAATTAGTAGATTTGACTGTAAGAAACGTAGAAATCATCTTTCACATAATAGAATGATCTGTTGAAAAGATTCAATTCACTTACTTGAAACATTAAAACCTGATGCAAGGACACTGTTAATCAAATATGGAAAACGACAGAGTTAAGTATTGACTATGTATATTAAAATCTGCTATTATATATAACAGCTGAAAATCTTGTTTTTTCTTAGAACCAACATTTTTGTAAATTGAAGTTAAATAAAACAATTTAAAGGGGCCAGGATTTTAAGTTAATAGAATAATGGATATGTAGTTGATTAAACTATTGCAACTTAGTAAAAACGTAACTTTTTTCACTAAAAACAGGAACCTGTGTTAATAAATATTATCATAGAGTGCGCCACCATCAGATACGCTCATTTTGCTTCTAGTTGTAAATAGAGGATGATTAGGAGAAGGAGGTTGATGATGATGATGAGAAAGAGGAGGAGGACGAGAAGAGGTTGGAGGAAGAAGGGGTGGATATGATAATGATTTCGTTAAGGTAAGTAGGTTCTGAAAATATCAGGTAGAATGATAACGTACACTAAATCTTCTATTTTATAAGCTGATTCCCTAAACTACAATGATTTCAGATAAGGGGAATGAATAAATACACATATTGAAAATGAAATTTATTAAACTTATTTCATTGCAATGAAGGTATAAATTATATATCGAATATTAAATCTTATTGCTTACTTTTTACAGTGTTAGTTCAATTTCATCAATGTCAAACAAATATTAATGACAGTGAGTCTTAAATTAATAATTTCCAAAATGTTAATTTAATCATATTTAACTAGTTCCTAAACTAAAAAAAATTCAATAATACCAATCTCTCGAATTTCATTAACAATTAAAATAATTTCATGTTCGTTATTTACGTTTCCAGCAATTTGATCTTGTAAAAGAAAGCGCGATCGATCTACACACTTATTGGGATCTCCCCAGTAATATAACTTATGGAACATACAAATAATTATAACTCTTTGCCCTGTAATAAACATTTAATTTGCAATAAAAATTTTTTTGAAGTAATTAATCGAGATACAAAGTAGCCTATGCCTCAAGTTAGACGAAATTACACACAGTATACAAAATTCATCATGATCGGTTGAGTAGTTTCGGAGTTTAGTGTAGACAAACATCCTGACACGAGATTCCTATATATCTCCCTCTTTGTCGTAAGGCTCTAGTAGGTTGTAAGTTATAATCAGTATGTCTAGACACGTTTTAAAATATAAAATTTTTTGACAGCAAAAAAATGTAATAAGCCATAGAAATTAACCTTGAAATTTTTTTCGAAAATACTTTTTTCATAAATTGCGCAGTAGAAATTTGATGACGTCATTAGGAATATTCTGGAGACGTAGCATAAACCACTACAGCTGTATAATACACGCAAGATAGGTTTCTGTGGTCGGGTTTTTATGATCTCTGATATAAATTATTTAGCTAGAAACCAATAAATTATTCACAATTTCTCTAAACTATATTAATTTCTGTATTTTTAAATTTTGTATATCACTTAATTTTGATTTTAGAGTTCTAGAAAGTAGATGTTTACGTCATCACTGTATCACTTTTTTCAATGTTTGATTCACAGTGTCCTTGCATTAAACTTTAATACTGCTGAATTTATTTTTATTATTTATGATACTTTATTTCAAGTGAGTAAATTATAACAAGAGCTCTCAAATTATACGTTCTTCATCTTAAAATAGTTGATTCAATATTACGACGCTACATGGTATTAACTGTAAATCTTTCACATTGACCTATTTGTAGAAGCATTTCTCAAGAGTCTGTTGGTATTTTTGAAGATACATGCACTAATTTTTTATGGTTTAATTCATTTGCTTACGTATGCTGTGCAATTTGTATCTGGTTTCGAGTCGCTCAATCGGAAACCCTTAGGCAAATTTGAGACAATTATTTTTTGAATTAAAACATTTTTTTAATACATCCCTTCCTCTCTCTCTCTCTCTCACTCTCTCTCTCTCACTCTCTCTCTCTAACCTTTACATGCTGCATATTATTTTACTGACTTTATCTATTAAAATTTCTTCGTCTTTGTAAAATGTTCTAGAAGGTTCTAAATTATAATCGGAACGTGTGGTATATAATATCGCAACGCAAAATGTAATGTGTTATTTACAATAACCTTGAATTTGTTTACAAAAAAATTCTCTTCAGAAATTGCGCAGTATGTTTGAATGTTTGAATCCCAGTTGCGTTACATTAGATCTCTCTATTATGTGAGTCATGATTTCAACGTTTCGTAGGGTCAACTTTAATATTAATCTGATTTATTTTATAAATGATAGCAAGAGCTTTCAAATTATATATTCTTTGTCTGAAATAGTTGATTCCATATTATTACGGAAACCTACTAGATCTTAATTGGTAATAGTTTACTGGACACCCTAGCTATATTAATATTAAATTCTAAATCTGTTATAGTGATTGACTGTATATAAAAGGACCTCTTAAGAATCTATTAGTATTTTTTAAGTCGCTTAATCGCAAGGCCTTCTGCAATCTTACAAATTTAAGAAAATTAATTTTTAATTAAGAATTTATTTCAATACATAGCTCACTCCCCCCCCCCCTCTCACTATCTCTTTCTCTCTAACCTATAAATTCTGCATATCATTTAGTATCCTTGTTCAATAACAAGTCTCCCTCTTTGTCTAATTGTTCTAGAAACATAATAATTTGTTGTGTTTTTCAAAATTTTATTTTAAATCTTTAGCGCAGAGTAGGAAAAAACTGACCTTTTTAAATGAGCGCTGAAAAGTGAACTTATATATGTGGATAAAAAATGCATGCGACCTAAGCTCGAATGACTTTGTATGACATAAAGAGCGATAAGCGACGGGTAGTGTACTCTTGATATTTATTTTATTAAACATCCATGAAAGATCTGAAATAAAATTCATGCTGTCTATAATTTCTCTCGCTTCTCGAAATTGTGGATGATATCTTGTTATATATACATCATGCAGAGGTTGACGGACCTATAGCATATGGAAAAAGAATGAGTATCAAACTTTGTCCTTTGACTACGAAAGCGCGCTGTGAAAAGAAATGATCTCTATACAGAACGAAAGCAGCGACTAACGCAATGTGTGCTTCCTTAGACTACCGATGCATGAGTGCTTTCAAAACGTTTAAACGCGTATGGCTTTTATCTCTAGTCCTCGCTTGCTCTCTACTTGAAACCAGGATAAAGCGATCCCTGAGCATATGACCTATAATAAGGAATGATTTTATTATGTATGATTTTAGATGACTTTCTTACCTTCGATTAACTTTAAAATATTTTTTTACTTATAATTTTCGTGAAGATTCTAGACTGTAGAAGAATTTTTTTCACAGGGAGGAATTTTTAATTACTGTATTATCAGGAAGGAAGCAATAAATCATCCTTGTTTTTCTCGTTTGACCTTGACACATCCATCTGAATAAACTTGAAACTTGTTTACATGAATTTCGCTCCAGATTATTACGCAGACACGTAGGAATTTGCAATTAGAACGCAGCCTATACATCTACTTAATTCGTATCGCGCTTGCGTTCAATTGTAAATTTTGCAGTCCCAGTTCATATTTCAGTATAAACCGTTTTTAATATTATATTACGGTATCATGTATTTTTTAATATTTCGATTAATGTGAAGTGAATAAGTAATTTTATAAACTCGATCGTCTTTTGGTGTTGTGGAAAATGTCGTGCCTTACTGGTATACTCCAGTTTCGTCGTGATTTTCGATTCGATTAAATTAATTTTTTTAGGTGAAAGTTTAAAAAAAAAATATTATTCTTTAATATCATTAATAGTATTTATTGATTTAAAATCTAACCCTGCGTTTCGGCACATGTACAGTTCAAAGTTGCTTATCGCGCCTTCCTCGATTCAGGGCCGCCGCAGCCAATAAGGGATCGTTCACATATTACCTAAGGATGTTTTCTTTTGTTTATATCTTTGTGTCATTTTTTATTTAATGGCAACTTTATTCTCATCTTTATTTAAACAAAAGAAAACAGCCTTACGTAATATATGAACGATCCCTAATTGACGCTTGACAAAAATACTTGGAGTCCGCGGTAAAAGTAAGGTATGTTAAGCTGGCACAACACTATTGAGGTATCGAGATGAAACCGACTTCACAATTTAGGGCTCATTCAGGGCTGATTTGGGCCCGCAGACCCAAATTAAGGGCTCCATTCTTTTTTGTGAAAAATAGCGTTTGCGCTAGCTTAACGTTAAGCTGGCCGAACATTGCTGTACAACGTACTAAAAATGATTTTAGAGCAAACTCACCTTATAGAATAATTTAGGGCTTATTCAGGGGTCTGGGAATATGATAATCAAAATTTTAAAAAAATGTTTAAACAATTTTTGTTTAAACAATCGTACTGAAAATGACCTGAACAAATTTATTTTCTTACCCTATGTCGCGACTCATTTAGGGCTCCCTGAATATGATATACTAACTATAAAAAAAATTGTTTAAACAATTATTATTCAAACAAATTTGCAAAAAAAAAATTTTTTCATTTTCCTTCCATAATTTCAGGATCATTTAAGGCTCCTGAAATATCGTCCACCAAAATTCGTGCGATTTTTCCTTCACCCCCTTTTTTCGTTATGTATGGTGTTGTGCCACCTTAACGGTGTAAAAAATACGTGAAGAAAATCACAAAATCCATTATTTTCTCTCGCATAATTTAGGGCTCCTTGAGGAATAATTTGGGCCCGTTGTCCCGAATTTAGGGCAAACATAGGATAAGAAAATAACATTTGTTCAGTTCATTTTCAGTACGATTGTTTGCACAAAAATGGTTTAAGCATTTTTTTAAATTTTGATTATCATATTCCCAGAGCCCTAAATGAGCCATAAATTATTGTATAAGGTAAGTTTGCTCTAAAATCATTTTTAGTACGTTTTACAGCAATGTTCGACCAGGTTAACGTTAAGCTAGCGCAAACACTATTTTTTACAAAAAATAATGGAGCCCTAAATTTGGGATTGCGGGCCCAAATTAGCCCTAAATGAGTCCTAAATCATGAAGAAGATTTCAGCTCGATACTTCAATAGTGCTGTGCCAGCTTAACATACCTGTAAAAGTAGGGCCCCTCCAACGTTCAAATAGGCAGAAGCTCACTGTTATTATCAATTAGACCATCTATGCAGTGACCCATCAGAACTCCAAAATTCTGCCACCCTGCAACTTATGTGAAAAGAAAATTTCATCTGTATTTAATTTCACTCTGAAATACAGAATTATTAACATTTGAACCTCAAATATTGAAATAGTTTTCCACTGAAATATGATGTACATGATAAAATTTTTGTTTTAATGAATAGAATTCCTGAAAATAAAACTAACAATCCAACAATCAAAATTGAACAGCTACCAGAAACTTTTTCCATAGTAATTTGAAAAAATATCTTACTAAAACACACACACAAGAAAAGAAAAAAAAATTTTGAACAAAAATAAAAAAGAGGAAAGAAAAATGAGAAACGTAACCAACCAAATTTCCCTCATTCTCTTTTTTATTTCTATCGCCTTTTATAATTGTGTTATTATCAAATCACAGTAAAAAAAACATTTGTGAATAATATTTACCAACGTATTTGGTATTAGATTTTGATCCAAATGTTTTTTTACAAGCGGAAAATGTGTTGATTATCCAACAATAATTTCAGTAAATTTATCAGAACCTTATCCAAAAATAAAAAAATGTAGAAATCAGAAATATTGGCTTGAGACTTTTGTAAGGAAACAAGTAACAGTAAATTTAGTAATACATCGAAATAAATTTAAGCAACGCGGATAAATTTTATGTTTACAAAAATTTCCTTTCCATAGTTATGGAAGTAGATCCGGAATTTAAATTTACTTACTAATTTCAGGAAAAAGTTAATTTTTTTTGGTTCTTTTATAAACTCTCAAGGCATGCAAAATTTATAAACTGCTAAAGGGTTTTTAAAAGAATTTTTCAATATTATTGAAACTTGTTGATTGAACGCAAAAACTGGTAACACATCTCGATTGGCGTAAAAATTTAACAAAAATCTTTATCATATCCTGATGAACATTTCTTCCACTAAAAGTTTTCGCTCAGTTGGAACGATTATAACGAAGCGATAAAAAAAATTCTCAAACCATATATCGATTATGCTCGATGAAGAAATTAATAACTTTTTTCAATAATCAAAATTTTAAGTACTAATAAATTGTAAATTTATTTAGGAATATATTTAATATTCTATTACTAGTTATAAATTTTAATTTTTTAAGTTTTATATCATTAATAACTATTAGGAGTTTTTTAGGATTAAATGCAAATTGTTTAATACTTTTTTTTATAAGAATTGAAGTTAATATAATATAAGTTAGTTATTATTAATCATTTTATCAGTTATTACAAAATTTTCCGTAAAACTAACCAGTCAAGTATGGTGCTAGGGCTACTATGACAAAATTTTCTGTAGCGCTAGCCCTGAGTGAGCTAGAAAATGTGTTAATCTGAAGGAAAATTCCGTTGTAAATATTTATTCATTTTAGCTGTCGAGTTGTTAAATCAGTATAAATAAGTTTTGGTTAAAAAAAAATTGTTGGTTTCAATAAAATGAAGGGGAAGTTCTCTTCGCTCTTAAAGGACACGTTTTCTCAAATTTGAACAATGATAAATAAAGCAATTAAAATTTTTTTAAATGATTGAAAATGTACGTTATAGCCATTGAGTTATTGAATCGATGCAATGAAATATTTGATTAAAAATACGATGAGGTTTAGAAAAATAGACGTAAGTTCTTGTTCGTTAAACGCACACGATTTGAAACAATACAAATTTAATTTTCAATTAAAAAAAAGTTATACTCTAATGGCATGCTACCTTTTAACTGATTTTATCATAAATTATTATTATTATTATTATTATTATTACATGGTAAAACACAAGATGATAAGTGATTTGAATCTAATGTTCAATTGATAAAACAATTATTATTCCTTTGAACAAACTATTTCCCCTTGTAAATCGTAAAAAGTTTTTTTTTTATAAACGATATAATTTATATATTGCAAGAGTTACATTTTTTATTTTCCCTATTTTATGTTTTTTCACACGATTTATACTTCTGCAATACTCCTTTTTGCTAAATTGTGAAAAAGCAGTCTTTTCTGGAAGTAATGACACAATTAACGAATATTGGGAGTAACATTCTTTGTTTAAGATATTTCGCAATTATTAAAAGAATTTTACTTTTTAAAAAACTTAAAACGAAGAAAAAGGTTCGAACAATTAAATTAATAAACTACAATTTGGTTACATCGATAGAATTGAAGCAAATAAAAATTGTTAAAATAATTGCAAATTGTCTTAATCAAAACAATCATACTCTTAATTCTCGTCTATCGTAATTTTTCACGATTTGCAGGAAAAATGGTACAAATAATATAAATTTTTAAAAAAATTAAAAAATATGTTACACATAAAATATTGCTCTGAAAATTCATTAAGTGTATCATTTGTCCCGAAAGAAATAACTTTGCGCGATTTATAGGGTAAAAAATTTGTTTTAATGAAAATAATATTTGTTGACAAAAAGTTTTTAATTCGTGCTAAAATACTCAAAAAATTGTATATAACCGAATAATATTTATTTATGTTAAATAATATTCTAAGAAAGTCGTGTTTGGCACAAATCTTACGTAAAACTGCTATTTCCAAACGAGCATTTTTTATCTCCTTTTTTTAAAACTGTGCTTTTCTCATTTAAAATCCCATGATCATTATAAAAAGCAATAAGTAAAATTTTCTTAAGAGGTATGTAATTATAAAAATTTGATTCGAAAAAACCCATACCAAAAAATGTTGCTTCATCGAGAGTATTATATTTATTATTAATACCACTTATGAAATATTTATTTTCTGATACTTAGAGTAGACAACATGCAGAGAAAAAACTTTATGCATTAAAATAAGCGAAATTGCTTAAGAAACTGAAAAAAGTAATTGCTTCAGTAAAGTACTTAAACCTTTTTACTTCTGGAAGTTAATTTTTTGGTACAATAGTTAAACTTGTAATTTTTTTTTAAGTATACGTAAACGTCTCCGGAGAAACGAGCTCTTCAGCGGAGTTGCCGTCTTTTCATCCCCTTTCAACTTCTCGCTTCAAACGAAGATATTTCTAACCTTTCAAACAGAGGGTCTGGAAAATAATTAATTTCTTTTGCACCAGTAAACCAACGGTAGCTCAAACAAACTTCTTAAATTTCAGCGTTGATTTGAAGGAAAAAATTGGAAAGGGAACTTCAAATAGCATTTGATCGACTTGCTGTTAATGGACGATTAATCTGAATTTATAAGAAAGATAGAAGTCTTTTCCAGTGAAGAAAAAAAATTCTGGCAGAAATCGAGACCGCAAAAGATCTGCAAGGCTTTGAAATTTTAATGAGAGCCCGCGGGCTTTATGAAGGAGTGTGACTCGTCTTCGTACCGCTTTTCCCTCATTCCTCTTTCCCCATTACCTAGCTTTAGAAATTGCCGTTGGATTTCTTAGAAGTTGGAAGCCAATTTGCGTGTTGAGTTTTACAAGCGGTGGAATAAGGGGAGTGCAATTGCTCAAGAGACAGGCTCCAAGTAACTTGACCAAGAAAAATTAGGACATTTTCTTTATACAGGATGCGAAGGCATCAATAAAATTAAAACAATAAGTGGACGCGACGCAAAACATAACAGGATGTCCATAAACTACATCAGGTGCTATTAATGCATTAATAATGCATTAATGCATCAGGTGCTATTTTTTAGGCTTTACTCCCCTTTTTCAAAATTATATTTTTGTCTTACGCCCCCCACACTGTTTTAAAAACTTTAGTCTCGCTTTCTCTTCTGCGACAAAGATCATCATAATACGAATTCTCAAAAATTCAAGGTTTTTTGTTACGAAGTATCTCAAATTATAGAGGTTTTAACGTAGTTAAAGTTTCAAGGAAAATAGATGACTTTTCAACGAAATTGTTAAATTTTCAACCTAAAAAAATTAATTTGTAACTAAGTGGTCGAATTTTCAAAGAGAAAAAATTAAACTTCTACCACAAACCGTTACGTTTAAAAACAAATGAGTCTTCAAAAGAAAAAGATGAAATGCTCATAAAATAGTTGAGTTTGAATTTTCTATGCGTATCAATAAAACAATTGAATTAAAAAAATGACTTTTTAATCACTAATAGTTGAATTTTTAACCAATCAGTTAAATTCTTAAAAGAAAAAGATAAAATTTTAACTCTTTTTAAAATTTGTTGGAGGATAGTTGAATTTTCAATCCAATAGCACGAATTTTCTATCTAACAAGTGAAGGTTAAAAAAAAGTTAAATCTTCGAACAAAAATGTGACTTTTTATCAAAACAGTTAACCCTTGTGTTACTAACCAAAAAAACTGACGTTGTTTACTAACCAGGGTACCCGGGTACCCATGTACAGATTTATGTGTAAAAACGCGTTCTAGCTCTGCATAGGCCTTGCAAAAAAGCTGTAATACTTTTTAGCACGATGCATAACGATTCTCAAATTTCTGATGCACCTCATAAAAAACCAGAAATGATTTTATTTTATAATAAAACGAAAGTCTTGTCGATACTATGGATCAAATGTGCGGCAGGTATACGATGCAACGACGAACGTGCAGATGGCCACTGGCTTTTTTC
>JAAAKG020148311.1:0-10280 GCA_010014905.2 Druon quercuslanigerum
TTAATAATTCATCCTTAATGGTAGAAAATTCAACGATGTCGTTGGCAAACGAACTTTTTTGTATAAAATTAATTTTATGGTTGATAATTAATTTTTTTACTGAACGTGAAAGTATTTAACTTTTTTCACAAATTAATATTTTGAAATGTAAATTAAAATTTTTTAGTGGAATATCACACTGCTTTTTTTTTGAATGGAGAATTAATTTTTTGAATTTCTTTTTTAAGACAAATATTTTTAACTGAAAATGCATCTCCTTTGTTTGATGTAAAATAGAGGTATTTAGAATAAAATTACTTTATTTTTTTAGTTGAGAATTAACTTTTTTCCCTACAAATGTAAGTTTTTTATATTTTAGTGGATATTTAAATTTTTAATTAAAAATTGATCTTTTGTATTTTAAAATTTATGTATTTTGTAAAAAATTCATCGTTTTTGGAAGAAAAACTGTTTAAAAAAAGTATTAGTAACCAGGAATTAAATACTATCTTCGTGATTAAGCATTGGAAATTCATTAAATACATTTTTTTAATCCTTTTTGTTAATTAAAGCATTTCTTATATTCACATTTAAATATCTTGTTATTGAGGATTTATGTATTTAATTAAAATATCAAGTAATTGGTTTAAAGATAAACTACTTTGCGACGTGTTAGTTTTTTTCAATATTTATTAGCTGAGTTTAAAAGTTCAACTACTTATCAAAAAATTGAACTATTAGCTACTAAATTAACTTTTTTGTTAAACAATCAAACTTTTTGTAAAAAAATTTATCCATTAATGAGAAAATAAATGCATTTACTTATTATTTAAACAATTTTAATTATTGTCAAATTATTGAGTTAAAATCTTAACTATTTCGATGTTAAAAATTAATCTAAAACATTCGATACTTTTGCTACGAAACTTATCTATCTTGTTAAAAATTCGTCCACGACGGTATAAACTTAGCCTTCTATGTTTATAATTCATCTATTGGTTTCAAAATGTAAATATTTTGTTGAAAAATCAACTATTATATTTAATTTTATTTGAATTAAAAATTCAATTACTGTATTAAAAAATACCATGTAACAAATTAATCTTCTGACTTTTTGATTTAAAATTTAAATCTTCTGTAATTGAAATAGCAACTAATATATTTTTCGTTCATATTTTTTTTTTTAATTTAAACACTTAAAAGGAAGTTGCACTACTTCGTTAAACCTTTTTTAAACTACTTCTTTAAAAGTTGCTCTACTTTATATAAAAATGTATTGCCCAAGATCCATATCTTTTGTTATAATTGCAATTTTTTCGTTAAAAATTCATTATTATGGTTAAATTTTTTTTCACTAAAAAGGCAACTATCTGATTAAAAATTAATCTGTTTCTGTTGAGGCTTTATATATTTTTCTGAAAATTTGTCATTTGTAGTATAAATAAACTATTTTTTACTTAAAACTGAAATATCGATTATCATAAATTGAAAGTATATGATGTCTTACGGTCCACAGATGAAATAAAATAATTTCAGTAAAAAAAAAACAATTTTAACTCAAAGTTTATTTTATTAAAAAAAAACTTTTGAATATAAGGTAATGTAACTTCAAAATTAAATTTGTTATGAGAATCTTTCCATTTATTTTATTTATTTATTTTTATACTAGTATCATAAATCTCATAAATGCGTTCTGCAACAATGTCATTAATTAAATCCAGTGGTAATTGGTATGCAAGAAAGTTTTTTTTTAATATATTTAAATTTGTTTTCTAAATTCAATATTTATTAGTTTCATTTATCTGTCTACTAAACTTTTGATTAACCCAATTTTATGACAAAATAAATTATGTGAATAAAAATTTAAATATCTTCCAGACGATGAAGGCTTCTTCTACAGTTAATAAGTTTCCACTAGGAGTTTTTTTCATCCGTGAGAAAATTTCATACGGACTTCAATACTATTAAATACTTTTTAAAAACTTTAATTTTGTTAGTAGGAATAATAGTTAGAATGTCAACGTAACGTTTATATATGATAGGTGTAAAATCCAATTAATTTATAGCTCTTTTTCCACATCCTGTAAAACTAGATTGAAAAACTACTGGAGACAGTGGAGAACTCATGGGACAACCAGAAAATTGTTTATAAAAATTTGTATTGTAGGAAAAAAAGACATTATTAAAAACTGTTTCAGTAGCAATTAGAAATTCATTTTTTATTATCTTTGTTAAATTACGATTTTCAATCATTTTTTCTTTAATACAATCTAAAGCAAGATCTATTGGAATGCTGTCGAACATAGACACAAAATCTAAAGAGAATATTGAATGGTTTTTTGGTACAATTCTATTTTTTAATGCATCTTTGAGTTCCCAACTATTTCTTACAAAAGAACTATTATTAATAGATACAGGTTTCAGAATGTTGAAAATATATTTTGATAAATTTTAAGTAGGAGAACCAACTGTATAAACAATCAATCTTCAACTTAGATTAGTTTTGTGAACTTTGGGGAGAGCATAGACTTTAGATACAACACTGTTATGAGTTTTTAATTGATAAGCAACTTTATCATTAATTAATCTATTGTTTTCTTATCTTATAATTTTCTTCTTGGATTTATTTTTTGAAGTTGGAAAAAGATATACTAAAAAATATAATTTTACCAAGAAACCATTTAATAGTCTCTGTAGATGTTGTGTCTATGTTTGGCAGCATTACAATAGATCTTGCTCTAGTATTAAAAAAAACTGATTGAAAATCGTATTTTAACAAAGAAAACAAAAAATAAATTTCTAATTACTACTAGAACAGTTTTTAATGGTGTCTTTTTTTCTTCCAATAAAAAATTCTATAAACAAGTTTCTGGTTGTCCTTTAAGTTCTCAATTGTCTTCAGTAGTTTCTTATCTAGTTTTACAGGATGTAAAAAAAAGCTCTATATTCATTGGATTTTATACATATGTATTAAAGTTTTTTTTAACTATTTAATAGTATTGAAGTCCCTATAAAATTTTTCCACGAATGTGAGATTAACGGTGTCATTAATTACCTTGATTTGCAAATTATTATAACTCGTAGTGAAAACTTATTAAACAATGGGTACAAGAAGCCTTCATTGTTTAAGAGGTATTTAAATTTTTATTCACATAATTTATTTTGTCATAAAATTGGGGTAATCAAAAGTTTAGTAGGCAGATGTATAAAACTAAGTGATATTGTATTTAGAAAATAAAATTTTAATATATTAAAGAAAACTTTGTTACATACCAATTATCCGCTGGATTTAATTAACGACATTTTTGCGGAACACAAACAACAAATTCAATTTAAAAATTACAATATCTTATATTTAAGGTTTATCTGAAAGATGAAAAAATTCTCTTAAAAAATTTAAAATAAATTTTTATTTCAAAAACACAAATACTTTAGATAATTATTTATTAAAAGTATAAGATATGGAGTCAATTGAGAATTTATCTAAAATTATGTATTAAATAAAATGTAAAGATTCTAAAGGCAAAACTGATAGAAGATGAAAAAATAGCATTTTGGAACACAAATGCGATTGTAATATTAAGAGTTTAAACACTGATTTGTCACAACATTCATGGAATTTTGATCATTCGTTTGATTTTGACTTTAAAAACATAAAAATTTTAGCTACAGAAAAAACACACATAAGCGCCGTATTATTGAATCTATGTTTATAAATAAATTTTGAAATATTTCTGTTAATTTACATTCGGAAATTCTAAACGTTAATAAAATTTACCAAATTATATTAAAATAATTTTTTTTCTTTATTCAAGAAAACATTCCTAAATTCTAAATTTAAATTTTTCACCCTTTCACATCAGTCGTTTCAATAAAAACACGCTACCGTTTCATAGATGCTCTTCATAAACCGTCTTCATGTATTTTTTATTTTTCATTCACTTTTTATTTTCTTTTTTAGAATTATAGATGTCTCATTTTATTTTTTAAACTTCTAATTATTGTTTTTTATAAAAACTGATATTTATGAAAATGAAAAGTTGAGTACAAAATATTTGAAAAATGACTTTTGATTTTGTGAGAAAAAATTTTAATTTGAAATTTTTTTTCGTTTCTCTAAAACTCAGATATATACTTTTAATTTGTTGTTAACTTATAAATTTTATGCTTATTTATATTTATTTTATTTTAATTTTAATATTGTTTTTGAAAGGAGTTTTTTCAATAAAATAATCTTTGAGTTAAAATTGTTTTTTTTGAGACAAATTATTTTATTTTATGTGTCAACCCTAAGACGTAATAAACTTTTAATTTGTGATATTGATATTCATCGACCGAAGAAGTGTTTTGATTTGTAAAATCAGATTTCAAATAATTAAATAATAAAATATTGTTTGGTTAAAATATCATCTATCACAAATTATATTTAGAATTCGTCTTTTCTGGCTGAAGAATCGTATATTCTGTTAAAAATTTAAATATTTAATTAGAGATGTCTTTTTCATTGTTGCAAATTAGTTTTGGAACTAAAGATTCATCTATTTGATTGAAAATTCATGTATGTAAAAAACGTGTGCCGGCCAGACACTTGTCAGGTAATTTTTCTGGATGCTAGATGAATTATTATTTGAAAAGTATAATTTTAATATTTATTCAATCAGTAGAACAGAAATGAGCTTTTTTGAATTCTCTTAAAAAAAATATGAAACTTTAATATTTACCTTTTTCAATTGAAGTGTTATCGATTCTGCTATGTGCAACAGCAGAGATGTCATAATTTTTGTAAACTTCTATATTTTCACACAATATTTAGCATGTGTAATTTCAAATTTACCGCTATATAAAGAGCCGACTGCGCCTGACGTCTGCGTATAAACTCAGTAATTTTCAGATTCGCGCATGGAACGCGGATGTTCCTTGCACTCACTTCGTATCGTCATTTCGGATTTCACAAATTAAACGGAGAGTTGCAATTAAAATCAACGTTATTTCCGTAATTAGTTTGAAAACCCCACTTAGCGCGACAATAATTTTTTTTTAAATAAAATATACTGTAGTGTAAATATTTTGTCCTTTCTTCCTTCCTAACCTTAAATCACCACGTGGTTTCTAAATTGCTACTAGATTCTATCATCAGAAATTAAAATTGTGTTCCAGTTTTCTTGCCAGAATTAGTTTACACGATTACACCTCGTGTCTTTTTTCCGGAAACTTAATTTGTTTATTTTGAATGTTATTTTCCATAAATAAAACAAAAACTTTAAGTCCTAAGTAGATAAGTAAGGAGGTTTTTATCATGAGAAATTAAAATTGTGTTCCAATTGTGTTCCAAATATTTTTTATTGAAAATGTAAATACCTTTATTTTTGTTTAAAATTGATCTTTTTTAGTACAATTTTATCACTCTGTCATCCGTTATCTTTACGATCAGCCTTAACCTGAAAAGGCAAAACAAGTTACCAATTTCTCGGCCAGATTCCAGCAAGATTGCCCGACCAGCACCCGGCTTAAACCGCGGCTATCCAGCCAAATCCCTGATTGGATTCCTACACCGGCTAGTCAATGATTCCTAAATTATTGTTTAATTATATTTTTGTTAAAATATTAACAAAAATATTCTTTTGGTAAAAAAATCGTCGCACTTATATTTCAAAAGATTAATTTTTACTAGGAAATACAAACTTTTTATTTAAAATTTTATCTTCTTCCTTTACAAATTGGACAATTTGATTCAGAAATTATTTTTATGTTGTTAACAGTTAAACTATTTAATTGGAGATTCACCTGTGTTGGCTAGTGATGAATTTTTTTTTAAAATTTATCGTTTTGTGTTCAAAACGTAACTGTCTTTTAAAAAATTAGACCTTTTCTTTTAAAATTTCAACTCCTTCTTGGAGAGAACATACTTTTATCAATTTATCAAAATTCTTTATTAAGAGCCTATCTTAGCTTATTTTTCATTTATTCTGCAAATTTTAATTGTTTATCCTTGTTAAAATAAACTTTTCACAAAGATCGTTTTCGCTCGAAAATAAGTAAAGAATCGAACAGGTTTCGTCTTTAATAAACCAAAGTTCCTCTAGTGGATTATTTCGATTTATGTTACACGAGAGACGATGCCATTTTAAATATTAGATCGAGAATGATTATTTCATAGCTGCACGGCTAAAAAGTATATGCAACTGCTGCGCACTGCGGATGTGGTTTTACTTTTTTCACAAGTTCTCCAGTCTCTACGTTGGAAAAAGAGTTCAGTCAATGGTAGAGAGCGTGGATGTGGAAGGAAACTGTTGGTAGGTGGAATTAATTTTTATTTCTTAATATTTCATTTTTAAACTTTACGCTAAAATTTGTATAACTAGGGAAAAAATTTTACTTTTTAGAGAAAAAAAAACAAAATAATGTTTGGCAAAAATGCAGCTTTCAGAGAAGTATATATATTTTCAAAAAATGGTTTGAATCTTCAGAAATAAAAATAAATTTTTAACAAGGTAGTTCAACTTGCAACAAAGTAGTATAATTTTCATATAAAATAATTCCTTATCGGAAAATATAATATTTGACACTTTTCAACCTAAGGAGATTTTAATTTGAAGTCAGAAGCAATTAAATTTTAGCAAAAAGCGCGAATTTTCAACGAAAAATGCGAACTTTTAACGAAATAACTTAAATTTCCACCAAAGAAATAAATGTTGAGACAAAGAATTAATTTTTAACGAAGTAGATCAAATTTCAACCAGACCGTCAAATTTTTACAAAGATCAATTTTTAATCAAATATTTAAATTTTCAGCAAATAATATTAATTTTATGAAAAAGAGTAAAATACCAACAAAATAAATAAATTTTTAACATGATGTATAAAAAGTCAACTGAAAAATATCAGTTCATAAATAAAAATGCTAATATTTATCCAACAATAGAATAGTCAAATTTGCAGATAAAAAATTAATTTTTAAACAAGACAACGAAGTTTCAATCAAATATGCCAACTTTTTACCTATGCAAAATAAAAAAATAATAGTTAATATTTAAATCTAGAAATATTTTAAATGAAACAGTTGAATTCGAACATAAAGTAAAAAAAATAAATTTAACTGTTTTAGTTTACACCAGAAAAAATTAATTTTCAACAAACCAAAAAAATCATTTTAATCACAAAATTGAATTTTGAACCGTAAAGATGAATATTCAATCAAAAAATATTTTCTAACTAAAGAGATGAATTTCCGGCACAAAAATTAAGTTTTCAAGCTATAAATTTAAATATTTTAGAATTTTTATATTTTAAAACGCAAAAAAATAATTTTTAAATTTAAAAGATGATTTTTGATGAATAAGGAAATTTTTTTATTAGACTGTGGAGCTTTTAGCAAAAAATGTTCATTTCCAACCAAGAAAAATAATTTTTTATAAAAAAAAATTATTTTCTATCAAAAATCGTGTATTTTCATTCTAGCAAAATAAATAATATGTTTAAATAACATAAATGTGCAACACAATTATTGAATTTTTGACTAGAAAAAAGAATTTATCAAAATCGATCAATTTTTAACAAAATAGTAATATTTATAACAAATCAAGTTTAATTCTGTACAAAGAATAATAATAACAAAATAATAATAAACTCAATAATAAATAATAATAAAATAATAATATTAGATTTTCTGAAAAAATACTAAAAATATAATAAATCTTTTTGACAGATTTTGAAGCATAAAGGATACACTGTCAGGAGACATTTGCAACCCAAAAGGTATAATTTTTTAACAAATCCGTTTATTTTTAACAATATAAATGACTTTCCTGGAAAAAGAACTTTCAATCCAAAAGTGCAGATTTTCCATTAAGACAGACAAATTCTAAGAAAAAGTTGAGTTTTCAAGAAAACAAAATGAAGATAATATAGAATTTTTAAGCAAAAATAGTAGGGGTTTATTATTGGTTTCTATTAATTAGGTCCGTGTTCAAGAGAAAAAACGAAAAAAAGGAAATGTTTCTAAAAAACAGAGAAAAAATATGAATTATTCAAAAAAGGGGAAAAAGGCAAACAGGGGAAAGAGTGTGAAATTTTTAACTTTTTGAACTAATAATTTTAATCTGTTTTTGGACATTTTGGTATGTTTTCTTTTTTGCTAACAGTAATTTTTATCTTATCAATCAGCCTTTAAATTATTGTATCTGGCTGTTGTTAATTAAAACAAAATATAAATTTTTTGTTGATTGGTATCGTCATATCAATATGTATTTCTTTAGGAGGTTCAACGTCTATTTTTCAGGCAAAAGTTAAAACAATTTAATTATATTTTATCTTAATTAATGTCAAACTCAAACAATTACATCATGCGTCTCGCTACTTGCATTATCAAATGATTATACTACCAAACAGATAAAGACTCAGATCGTATGGATTTTGACACTTTAATTTATTTTTGAAACTTAATCTGTGTACATCTATTATTTGGGTGTGCAACCAATCAATAATTCAATCGTTTAACAAATGCTGAAAAAATAACATTGGTCAAATCAGCCAAATATAATGCAAAAATCAATCAAATAAAGTTAGTTAAAACAACTCAAACAAATAAACTATTTGTAATTCTTTAACCGATTATTTGTTTAAGCTATTATAGCTGAAATTAATCGATCATATTTCGTCTGACTAAATTTTTTTTAGTTGTTTCACATTTGCTAAAGCACTAATTAGTTGAAGCATATAGCACTCAATTTGACATGGAGCAGATGAGCATAAAAAGTTGTCGTTTTCTTTTTGTTTGAATAATTAGCTGCGTCTTAATCTGGTTCACCGAAACCTTGATTTTAAAAATAACATGTATTTTCACAAAGGTTCTTGAAAGTTTATTGTTTGTGGATTATCTGATATTTGATAGATATATAATAAACAAAACAAAATTAAAAGTTGAGTCTACTATTCAGTTTTTAAGATATGACGCTGATATTTATTAGTTGAAGCTGCTACATTATTTGTTGGAAAAAAAAATAATTTGCAGTGAATATTCTTTATCTTATAATAGGTACATCTAAACATTTTTTCAGGTATTTTCAGCATCAGCTAGTACCAAATGTTTTCACAGAAAAGCATGTAGTTTCAAGCTTATCTGTAATGGGAGACAATATTTAAAGTTTCGTGAGAATGACTTTAATGTGCATCCACCCTATTTCCGTTATTGTTTAGGGTATGATTGCAATCGCCTATCCTAGGGGTTTATCGCGGGTGTAAACATTTGTATGACTGTTAGAATTATTAGATAGTGAAAAGCTCGGACCAAATATTAGCTGCTTTAATGCCTCCTGTTCCTGCTGATAAAACGTAGGTACCAAGAGCAATGCAGACTTTGTGTTGTTCTTTGCAGGACCATTGCTCTCCAGTCTCGAGGGCTGCTTTCAATCTCGGGATTAAACTTAGTGTCAAGGCATTTAGGTCTGCTCTCTAATTCATTAAACTTACGAGATGTGGCTTTTCAAAATTGTGTAGATTAGTCTCTGCTAATCTCTGGAAAAATAAGGGACAGGAAACTTGGAATTCTCCATTTAAAGTTTGCTTCTAGATCATTTATCAGAGTGAGTATTTAGCACAAATATTTTTTTTTAAGTTCTAAACAAATGAGAACATTTATTTTGTAAACTTTAATTATTGTTTGAGGGACACATTTCTGAATAAGGTTATTCACTCGGCTAATCGTTAGTGCTTTGTTTCAGAAATCGTTTGTTTCCACTAGAGATTCTGGTGCAAATGTCAAAAAGTACAATGTTCTCCTAATGTTACTCAAATTCGATAATATATTTACAACTGTTTTTTTAACAAGAAAGTTCATCCAAATTCAGCAGCCCATACTGCAGTTTATCAAAAAACTAATCTCTTTTGCTTACAAAACATTAATTTCCTAATGTCAAATAAAGTTTAAGTCCATTATGTACGAAGAAAAACTGCACATAGCTAAAAAATCATTTCTCTACTTTAATGCCACAGCATCTTATTTTTGATTTCACAGTCTAAAATGGAACGTTTTATTTTGAAACAAGGATGAAAAACGATTCAATATTTTTAGAAAGCGAGAGAGGCTCTAAAAGCATCAGGATGCATTATCGATTGTACTAAATGAGATGCTACTTCATGCAGATTATTATTATTTTTACACCATTAAGCCGTTTCCCTTTCGGGGATAGGCGTGACTCACTCGGTAGGGAGGGGAGTAGTGTGGGAAAGGGGTTATCAAATTTTTAGATTGATCTGGAATTCTCGCGTTATTTATTTAAATAACACGTTCACTCCGCAACACT
>JAAAKG020148313.1:0-10279 GCA_010014905.2 Druon quercuslanigerum
TTAAATTTAATAAAAACCTTTAATTACGACTATATTATTTTAATGGCTAAAAAATGAATAGAAATAATATATTAATAAATTTAATATGAAAGATAGTATAAAGGAAGACGTAAAGCTTTCAATTAAAAATATTTTATTTATGAATCATTAATATCTTTATTTTAAAATAAAATTATCAGAAATAATGATATATTAATTTCAGTTCTTATTAAGACTTACGAATTGAAACAGATACCAATCAAACCAATTATTGTTCAGATTTTTATACTTAGAGTACAGATCCATTTTAAAAATAATTAATTTATCTATATTTATAATTGATAAAATGAAACTGCTTTTTATAAAAAATTGTCAAATTGTTCAAAAATTCATCCTTTTTTTCAAAAAAATTCTTCTTTTTGGACTGCAAAAATCAAATTTTTTCTTAAAAAATTATTTTTGTTACAAAATTCATATTTTCACCTTCAAAAGTCAACTGGAATCTTTTTTAAATGAAAATTTACCTATTTCTTTTTTTAATAAAAATTTATTTGTTTTATAAGAAATTTCTGCTTTTTTTGATAAAAATGCAACTTTTTGGTAGAGAATTTAACATTCGGGTTAAAAATTCATCTTTTTATTTAATAAACTTGTCTTTTTGCCCTGAAAAAATCACATTTTTTTGGTTAAAACTTATTTTTTTGCCACAAAATTTACATTTTGATCTTGAAAAGTCGACTGGAATCTTTTTTGGATGAAAATTCAAAGATTTTCCTTTTTTTAAATAAAAGTTCATCTGTTTTAAAAGAAATTTTTTTTTATAAAAGTGAAACTTTTTGGTAGAGAATTTAACAATTTCGTTAAAAATGTATGCTTTTTGGTTAAAAAAATTTGTCCTTTGGAATGAAAAAATTCAATTTTTTTCGTAAAAACTCATTTCTTGTTTAAAAATTCCTATTTTGATAATAAAAGTAAACTGATATAATCTCTTTTTCTTCGCTTTAGTGGAAAATCCTTTTTTATTTAAAATTGATTTTTTAACTGAAAATGCAAAATTTCCATTCTTTTAAGGATGATGTTTTTTAGTTGTAAAATCTCCTTTTTTGGTAGAAAAAAATCATTTACCAGCATTGAAATTTTATTTTTTTGTTAAAAAATGGATCAGTTTCGTGGGATATGAACATTTGCTGCAGTCATATTTTTTGTTGGAAAATTTAATTTTTGTAGAAAAAATTCGTCTTTTGACTTAAAGGCTCAACAATTTAGATAAAACTTTATTTCATGCTTGAGTGAAAAATCTTTTTTTTTAATAAAAATTTTCATCTTTCTTAATTGAACTATAAACTGTGACACTTTTTTGTTGGAAATTTATATCTAGGATGAAAGTGCCATTATTAATTCAAAAATGTAATTATTTTGTTGAAAAGTTAAGTAATTTTTTAAAAACCATATTTTATAGCAGAAAATACATTTTCAAAAGGGACTTTCCACCCCCTGGTTATTTTCGTTAAGTGAAATTGGGCCAATGAAGTCATCCAACATTTTTTTTCCACCTTCGTTCTAACCTACTCACCCCTCGTCTACGATATCTCTCCGCCTTTCCATACTGCGGCTATTTTACGAATTTTCCGAAAACTCGGCCGTATGGAAATGAAAAAGTTTCACTGTAATGAAACTTTGCGGTGCAACTTTTTATGCTAAGCCGACCTCGACTGTGGTTCAACTAAACCCTGCCGTTCTGCGTTAAAGGAAGTGGGATGGGTAAAAAGACCTTTTGAGTTTTTAGGGTTATGTACCGTATTTTAGAAGAGAAATTTAGGATAAGAAACTGTGAGAAAGACGTATTTTTGGTTCACCATTATTTCTATTTTTGAAAATATTAAAGATTATGATTAATCCATTTCAAAGAGCTGTATGTCGCGTTTTTTCTTTTACAGCTCTGCGTCGTGTTTTTTTCTGTTTACAGCTCTCTGTCGCCTTTAGGCCGTATACAGTGTCGCGTCGCGATTTTTCGATTTAGGAATTCCACGTCAAGTTTAGGCGGTATACAAACACCATTTCTCGTTTTTTTTTTGTTCACAGGCTACATGTCTCGTTTAGCCAGTATACAACGCCGCGTCGCCTTTTCTTTGGTTCACAAGCTCCACGTTACGTTAAGGCCACAACTTTTTCTCGTTTATAAGCGTTACGTCACGTTTAGGCGTTTTATACAGCGCTAAGTCTTGTTTTTATCCGGCTTTCAAACTTTGCGACGCGCTTAAGTGGTATACAGCGCCACGTCACATTTTTTTTGCTTGCAAGCTTAGGTGCAATACAGCACCCCGTCGCCTTTTCTTTGGCTCACAAGCTCCACGTTACGTTTATGCGGTAGAGTGTGCCACAAATTTTTTTTCTTTTAGAAGCGTTACGTCACGTTTAGGCGTTAGATAGCACTACGTCGTGCTTTTATCCGGCTTCCAAGCTTCACATCTGGCCTAAGTGGTATACAGCGCAACGTCACATTTTTTCTGTTTGCAATCTCCACTTCACGTTTAGACAGTATACAGCATCACCTCCTGTTTCTTTTGATTAATAAGCTCTATGTCGCACTTAGGTGGAATACAACGCCACGTAGCCTTTTCTTTGACTCACAAGCTCCACGTTACGTTTAGGCGGTAGAATGTGCCAGAACTTTTTTTTCGTTTAGAAGCGTGACGTCACGTTTAGGCGTTATACAGCACTACGTCGTGCTTTTATCCGGCTTCCAAGCTCCACATCTGGCCTAAGTGGTATACAGCGCAACGTCACATTTATTCTGTTTGCAATCTCCACTTCACGTTTAGACAGTATACAGCGTCACCTCCTGTTTCTTTTGATTAATAAGCTCTATGTCGCACTTAGGTGGAATACAACGCCACGCAGCCTTTTCTTTGACTCACAACCTCTACGTTACGTTTAGGCGGTAGAGTGTGCCAGAACTTTTTTTTCGTTTAGAAGAGTGACGTCACGTTTAGGCGTTATACAGCACTACGTCGTGCTTTTATCCGGCTGCCAAGCTTCACATCTGGCCTAAGTTGTATACAGCGCCACGTCACATTTTTTCTTTTCGCAATGTCCACCTCACAATTAGATAGTTTAAAGCGTCACATCGTGTTTTTTTTTATTTATAAGCTCTATGTCGCACATAGGTGGAATACAGAGCCACATCGCGTTTTTTACGTTAGCAAGCTCTACTTCACGTTTAGACGGTATATAGCGCCACGACGTGTTTTTTCGGCTTAAAAACTTCACGTGGCGTTCGAGCTGTATACAGCGTCACGCCGTGTTTTTTCGGTTTATAAGCTCTACGTCGCATTTAGACGATAAGCAGCGAACAAATTGACTTTCAGAAGACCATTATAATCCCATTTTTACTTTTTTATTGAAAGCTAATAAATTTTCGCATCGAATTGTCATGGCCGCTTAAAAAAATTTTCTTAATTTTTTTGTTTATTAAATAACATATATGAAAACAAAATTATTACTTTTGAAGTACAGCAGTTTTTAAAAAATGCATTGATTCAATCAAAACTAACTAGAAAACTTAAACTGAACACTGAAGCTGAAAACTGAAACGGGAATTATCGTCGATTCGTACTAAATTTAAACAATTTATGGAAAAAAGATTTTTTTAGTTGAATTAATAAAAGTTAACAAGTAATTTGTCACTATAAAACAATTTTTATATTGATCACATATTACTTTGAAATAAAACCTAAATATAATATTTGGCCACCAAATAAAAATTTATGATTGTTTAACCTACGTTAATTAACAAATGCACTATTTGGCTATTTCCGAAGGTACAACTTTGATTTTTAGATGCAATTAACTGTAAATAACTAACTTATAAATTTCTAAAAAAAAAGTTTCATTACAGTAAATAATTCATTATTGTAAGCATTTAAAAGAATTGTTTTTATAGTCAACAGTATATAATACAAGATTTTTAAAAGTATTTGACAAGTCGAAATTTTTTAATGAAATGAAAGTAATTCTATAAAAAAAAACACTTTCCAGAGTAAATGCCTAATAGTAGCCAAATAATGCATTTGTTAATTAAGTTTTGGTAAACAATTATCAAATGTTATCAATTCATAGCAAACAGTCATTGCTTATTCACTGGCTGTTAATTCCGTGAAAAACGGTATTTTATTAATAAATACATATAATGATAAAAATTTGTTTAAACAATTGTTTAAAATAATAAATTGTCTGCGGCCATCAAAATGTTTTTAAACATTTAGAAGTAAGTTATTTACAGTTAACTGCATCGAAAAAATCAAGTTTGTATCTTCAAAAATATCCAAATAATTTTCTTCTAATTTTCTAAAATTTTTATTCGTTTTGAAGGAATAAAATTTAGATATGTAAACTAATTTTTGCATTTTCAACATTTTTATTGAGTGGATGGGGAAGCAATTCTGTAATTGTCCTGTTTGTCTTAATAAGAAGGAGGTCACCAAAGTGTCACACTTCAGTCTTTCGTTTTCTTTTTAATTGGAAGATGGAATTTTTTAATTTTTACATTGTAACTGAGTTAAATGTAGGTTAAATGTAGTTAAAAATGTTCAGTTTACTTAATTTTTATGTTTAGTAAACTGAAATTTTCTATATATAATTGAAAAGCAGGTCCATTTCCAATACCCCGTTAAAGTTGTTAAGTTTTTAGACTTTCGCAGTCCCAGGTAGAAACCTTTATAATTTACGTAGGACTTCCGTCTATCATATTTTTTTCACAAAACTCTAGAAAATAAACGAGATTTGACACGAAATTTAAGAAAAAATCTAAGACAAGGTACGAGACGAATTTCAAGATGAAATTCAAGACGCCATTCAAGACAAGGTTCGAGGCGACATTCGAGACGTGGTTCGAGACAAGTTTCGAGACGAGGTTCGAGGCGAAAATCGAGGCGAAGTTTGAGACGTGATTTAAAATGAAAATAGTGGTAAAGAAGTAGTGTAAAGTAGTAAAGGTAAACAGTTTGAGTAAAGTAAAACGAGGTTCGAGCCGACATTCGAGACGTGGTTCGAGACAAGTTTCGAGACGAGATTCAAGGCGAAAATCCAGGCGAGGTTGGATACGTGATTTAAAATGAAAAGAGTGGTAAAGAAATAGTGTAAAGTAGAAGAGGGCAAGTTAAACGAAGACTTAAACCACTTAGTAGGGTACAAACCCCTTTTTGTTAGCGCGTGTCGCCTACTTTGACCAATTTTTTAAAATCTTCTACAAAGCATTAATAGTAATCAATATTCCGGAAATGGTTTTTAATTTCCAAATTTCCTGTGGAGTGAGGGTTCTAACCCTTTAAGGTTTCAACTGAATGTTTGTTTTCTATTAAAAGAAATTCTGCCCTACCTAGGACACCTGGAAAACCTATAAACGTCCGGGATTTTTTATAAATGGAATAGTTAAAGACAAAAATATATATTAAATTGAATGACAATGATTTTTTAATTGTAAACGTAGTATTGTATTACTGTATTTTCCAATTTGTTAATAATTCGTTTTTGCTTCTCTTGAACTTAAAGTTTTAACTGAAAATTTAATTAACTAATTTAATTGAAAATTTAACTATGATAGTGGAATATTCCATCAGCGTAGTTAAAATGCATCTCTTTCGTTGAACAATAATTTTTTACCTATACATTTACCGATTCTAGTTTTTGTAGAAAAATTTAATTTTTTAGTTAAAACTGCGTCTTTTTGTAAAAACTAATCTTTTTGGTTAAAAATTATTCTCATAATTAAAAAATTTTTAATTTCAGTTAACAATTCATGGCTTTTTTTGAAAATGTAAGTACTTGTTTTGAAACTGTTACTTTTTTCTTATTTTTTACTGAAAATTTAACTATTCCATTTTCCGCTGAAAACTGATATTTTGAAATTTCAAGTGTTTTTAACTTAAAGATTACCTATTTCATTTTTTGTTAAAAACTTACCTTTTTTAGCTTAAATTTCAATTATTTCATTGAATATCATCCTTTTTGTAGAAAATTAATCTTCTTATTCGAAATTTTTTTTTGAAATTGTAAGTATTCCAGTTGAAAATGTATAATTTTAGTTTAGAATTCGTCCCTTTTTTTAAATGTAAGTATTTTAAAATATTCTTTTTTGTTTATAATTTATTTTCTTTTTAACTGAAAATCTAACTAATCTATTTTTCGTTAGAATTTAATCCTTTTGGCTAAAAATTTAACTATCCAAGCAAAATATTTATAATTTGAATAAAAAATTTATCAATTTGTGATATATTGTATATTGTTTATTTTAAAAAAAATCTTATTTTTGGTATGAACTGATCTCTTTGTTAAAAATTATATCTTTATCATTGAAAATTAAACTATTCCAGTTAAAGATTAATTATTTTAGTTAAAAATTCATTTTTTGATTAAAAATTAATAATTCTAACTAAAAATATAATTATTCCCTTTGTAGTTGAAAATGCATATTTTAATTTTCAAATTCAACTATTTTCTTTAAAATGTGTCGTTTGCACTTTAAAATTTAACTATTTCGTTAAAAATTGATCAATTTTTGGTCGTAAATTATTCTCCCTGTTTGAAAATTTATCATTTCTGTTGAAAATTCAAGTATTTTAGTTACATATTCATCATTTTGAAAGATAAACTCTTTCATTAAATATTTATGTTTTTGTTATGAAATACATGATTTTACATTTAATATTTGAAAGTTCCGTGAGTTCAAGAATTTAAAAGTTTTGACAAACAGTAATTTAAAAAGGTGCAGTTTGGTATTTTTGTGCAGCTTTTTACGAAACTCGAGCTGAGAAACGAGATTCGATCAGAATTCGAGAGAAGATTCAAGAGAAGTTACGAGGCGAGATTCAAGATAAATTCGACACATGATTCGAGGCCAAATTCGTGGCGAGGATGGAGACAAGATCATAATGAGATTAGCGTTAAAGGAAGAAAGGAGAACGAAAAAATATTTACTAAACAGTGATTTAAAAAAGTGCAGTTTTGTATATCCAATTGAAAACCAGGATTATATCCAAGGCCTCTTTAAGGAAAACCTTATAGTTTTAGCAGAATGCTGGTTCATCATACTTTTTCCACAAAACTCGATATGAGAAGCGAGGTTTGATACGAAATTCCAGAGAAGATACAAGACAAGATACGAGACGAGATTCGAGGCCAATTTCGAGACATGATTCGAGGCCTAATTCGAGGCGAGGCTGAAGACAAGCTTCATAATGAGATTAGCGTTAAAGGAAGAAAGGAGAACGAGAAAATATTTACTAAACAGTGATTTAAAAAAGTGCAGTTTTGTATATCCAATTGAAAACCAGGATTATATCCAAGGCCTCTTTAAGGAAAACCTTATAGTTTTAGCAGAATGCTGGTTCATCATACTTTTTCCACAAAACTCGATATGAGAAGCGAGGTTTGATACGAAATTCCAGAGAAGATACAAGACAAGATACGAGATGAGATTCGAGGCCAAATTCGAGACATGATTCGAGGCCTAATTCGAGGCGAGGCTGAAGACAATATTCATAATGAGATTAGCGTTAAAGGAAGAAAGGAGAACAAGAAAATATTTACTAAACAGTGATTTAAAAAAGTGCAGTTTTGTATATCCAATTGAAAACCAGGATTATATCCAAGACCTCTTTAAAGAAATCCTTATAGTTTTAGCAGGATGTTGCTCCATCATACTTTTTCCACAAAGCTCGACATAAGAAGCGAGGTTTGATACGAAATTCCAGAGAAGATACAAGACAAGATACGAGACGAGATTCGAGGCCAAATTCGAGGCGAAGTTGGATACAAGATATGAAGCAAGATATGTGGTAAAGAAGTGGTGTAAAGAGGGAGAAGAGAATCGGAAAATATTTAATAATTTCCTTGTCGATCGCGGGAACTTGACACCCCCATAAGTTGGAGAAAGTTTGGACAAACAGTGAATGGTTATTCGGCATTTGGTCCTCTACAAGTTCTGAAACTTGTAGTTGCATAAAAATACAAACTTTATTCGAAAACTTTTGCATAATGGATCTCTGAAACTTGGCGCATTTTATGCTTCAGAAGAGTGCGAGCACTGTTATTTTAAAGTCAGTTTCTCCAACCTCCTGTACAAGATGTGCTTTTATCGACGTTTCAAGACATTTTCCCCAGCAATAAAAAAAATCGTGACTCGCCCCCCTCCCCCCCTCTTCTTACGTAAGTATATATATATTTTTTTTATGCAATATATCAAGAATATATCAATGATTATAAAGAAAAAAGTTTTAAACAAAAATGAAATAACGACATTTTAATATTAAAAATGAATTTTCAACAAAAAAGCAACAAATTTTTTGAACGAAATCCAATCAGATAAATTTAACTAAAACAACGATTTTTTAACAAAATAACTGAATCCTATACCAAGTTGATAATTGTTCCAGAAACAAGATTATTCTTCTACTTAAATAGACAAATTTTCTATAATATAAACGAACTTTTCTCTCATAAACGAAGAAATTTAACCAAAAATAGAATTTTCATCAAAAAAATTTAATTTTTACCAAAAACAATTATTTTTGAATAAAATAGTTTAATTTTTGACAAAAGTAGTTGAATTTATAAGCAAAAATATGAATTGTCCACAAAAAAGGTAATTTTCAAGAAAATATTTAAATTTTCTACCAAATTGTTGAATCTTCAACCCAAAAATATAAATTTAATTTGCAATAAAAAGTATAATAGATATTATTTAATAAAAAAGTTTATATTTTAAATAAAAAATAGTCTAAAAATAGTCTACCGGTAAAGAAGAAGTTATTATATATAACTATTATATATAGTTATTATATAAAGTTATATATAAAGAGAAGAAATTGAATTTTTAACTAATTATTTAAATTTTAAGTTAAAAAATATACACTCTTATTCAAAAATGGAATGTTTAGTTTTCAACTACAGAGGTGAATCTTTAATTAAAAATCAATTTTTATTCAAATAATTGAATTTAAAATTCAAAAAAGATAAATTTTTAAGAAACAATGGAAGTTAGTTTTTTAGTTAAAAAAAATTAATTTTTAATCAAAAATGAAACCAATCTTCGTTAAAATATTAACTTTCTTATTTAAAGAAATAAATCTGGAACCAAAAAAAGGACATTTCAATTAAAGAGTTTAATTTTCAACCAATTAGTTGATTTCTTAACCAAAAAGTTTATTTTTTAATCCATAATGCTTATACTCTCCAAAAAAAGATGGTTTCTCATAAAAATTTATGAATATTCAACTAAAAAAGATAGATTTAAAAAAAAATGGAATAGTTGAATTTTTATTTGAAAAATTAATTTTTGACTAAAAATCAAATTAAATTTCTTTTAAAAAATTTAAAGTTTTAAACAGATATGAAATGATTAAATTTTGGGTTTAAAAATAATTTTCCATAAAAAATTAAACAAATTTTCACTGAAATATTAACATTTTCAACGAAAGAGATGAATATTTAACAAAACAAATTTTTTTTAAACATTCACGTGAATGTGCAACTAAAAATGATAAATTTTTAACTAAAAAGTTGAATTTTAAATTAAAAAAAGATCAATTTTAAACCAAAAATGGAATAGCTAAATTTTCAGTTACAAAATTAATTTGCAATAAAAAATTCAACGAATTTCAAATAAACAAAATTAACTTTCAAGTAAGAATAGGTGGGTTTTCCTATCAGGCTCTACTAATCCGCATTAAATTTAAACGACTAAATAAGAACAACCCTTCTGTCTAACTTAATCTTTAAATTCGGAGTTCGTGTGGGGGGGGGGGGGGGAATTGAAATGTCATAAAAAGTCACAGAGAGAAAGGATGCGTCAAAAATAACTAAAAATAGCGTCACCTAATATGTGAAGGTATTTGTAACCCTCAACCCCTTCCCCACCTCGCCAAGCCTTATAAATATACAATGAAGACTCCAGCTGTCGGTAAGTGTCGGTAACAAGAATCTACTACCAAAAGCTGTCTGTTGACACAACTTTTCGGTTGGCACCTTATGTCGCGCATCTTCCACCATCAACTGACGTTGGGCACGTGCCCGTGACAGAGATGTTATTGTCGACGGTGTACAATGTATCGATCGCTTGGGAATTTGCGGAAGAGAATTCGAGTCATGCTTGTGCTTCGTAAGGACCAACGGGGGAGGAGAAAGGACGTGTCGAATATTCTAAAGCAGCCTGGCACCCTCTATCAACCCCCCCCCCCCCCCCCCCCCCCCCCCCCACCCCCCCCCCCCCCCCCCCCCCCCCCCCCCCCCCCCCCCCCCCCCC